>VWYK01086976.1:0-12775 GCA_013399775.1 Semnornis frantzii | reverse complement strand
TTTTTTGGCGGAGGCGGGGAGCTTTGTTTTGTTTTGTTTTGTTTCAGGGCTGGACATGGTTTTACCCAAGAGCCTTGCAGCCAAGAACAGAGATTTACACAGGTTGGTGGAACACATATGGACCTTATAAGGAAGAGAATTCTGAAGCAGGAGAAGGCTGAGGAGGCACTCAAAGAAATGGCCTTACTAGGTTCCATGCAGCTGATACACTATAGTGGAGTCATGGGAGGATGAAAGACAAAGTTGTATATGTCAGGCTCTTGATAAGAGAGATGGACTTTTGGGAAGCAGTGTGGAAGGTCGCTGACAGAGGAGAAACATTACACATCTGGTTAGTGGTGTGATGCTCCACTCAGCTTGTGGGCAGAAGCGCAAGACAGAAAGCAGAGTTGGCAAAAATGGAGATAATTCTAAGAAGATTAAAAATAATTTTTGGTAATTAATGGATAATTCATGATTACCAGGATTATGTGAAAGAAGGGTAATATCTTGCAGCTGTAAATTCAAGTATAATCAATTGTAAATTCAATTTCTTAGCACTTCATAACTCACAAAAACTGCAACAGTGAGAGGCTCAGTTTGGATTAAACTTGACTGCAATTCAGATGATATTACAAACACTTCTTTGATCCACATGGACCTTTATTGGAAAACTTGGACCCTAGATGCTTACTGGTTTGGATATTACATCTCCACCTTATGCCTTCATGCAGTTTATTGCTAAACATGGAAAAAAAAATTAATTGTTGCTATATTTCATTTCTATGACATCTGACTTTCTAGTTGATGTCTATGTGCACAACTTCTGTGGCCAAGTATTTTAACATCAAAAAATCATTTTGCAAGGCCAGCATGGATATTTGTCCTATAATTCATCTCCCTAGTTCTGAAGGAGTGATTTTGATGACAGGGTAACATTAATAGAATAATGCTTCTATTAAAACAACCTCCAGAAGACTGGACATTTGCCAGTGTGACACCCATCCACAAGAAGGGCTGAAAGAAGGGTCTGGAAAACTATAGGCCTGTCAGCGTGACCTCAGTTCCTGGCAAGGTTATGGAGCAGATCATCTTGAGTGCCATCAAGTGACATCTGCAAGACAACCAGGAGATGAGGCGCAGCCATCGTGGGTTTAGGAAAGGAAGGTCCTGCCTAATCAATCTGATCTCATTCTATGACTGGGTGACCTGCCTGGTAGATGAGGGGAGGGTTATGGATGTGGCCTACTCCAGCAAAGCCTTTGACGCAGTCTTCCACAGCATCCTCCTGGAAAACTGGCAGCCCACGGCTTGGACAGGTACAGCCTTCACTGAGTTAAAAACTGGCTGCATGAGTGGGCACAGAGAGTGGTTGTGAAAGGTGTCACATCCAGTTGGTGTCTGATGACCAGTGGTGTCCCCCGGGGATCAGTACTGGCCCCAGTTCTATTCAATATCTTTATTGGTAACTTGGATGAGGGGATCGAGTCTACTGTTAGCAGCTTTGTGGATGACACTGAGCTGGGGGGGAGTGTCAATCTGTTGGAAGGTAGGAAGACGCTTCAGAGAGACCTGGACAGGCTGGGTTGATGGGCTGAGTCCAACAGTGTGAGCTTTAACAAGGCCAAGTGCAGGGTCCTACAGTTTGGCCACAATAACCTCATGCAGTGCTGCAGACTGGGATATGAGTGTCTGGAGAGCAGCCTGGCAGAGAGGGACCTGGGGGTGCTGGATGACGACCTGCTGAACATGAGTCAGCAGTGTGCCCAGATGGCATGGAAGGCCAATGGCATCTTAGCTTGCACCAGGAATGATGTGGCCAGCAGGAGCAGGGATGTAATTCTGCCCTGTACTCAGCACTGGTGAGGCCTCACTTCGAGCACTGTGTGCAGCTCTGAGGCCCTCACTGCAAGAGAGATATTGAGGTGCTGAAGCAGGTCCAGAGAACGAGACTGGGGAAGGGACTGGAGGGAAAGTCTTGAGAGGAGAGGCTGAGGGAGCTGGGGGTGTTCAGCCTGGAGAAGAGGAGACTCAGAGGGGACCTCACCACATACTACAATTACTTGAAGGGAAGCTGTAGTAAGGTGGGGGTTGGGCTCGTCTCCCAGGCAACTTGTGACAAGATGAGAGGGCATGGCCTGAAGCTGTGCCAGGGGAGGTTTAGGTTGGATGTTAGGAAGCACTTCCTCACAGAAAGGGTAATTAGACACTGGAATGGACTGCCCAGGGAGGTAGTGGAGTTGCTGTCCCTGGAGGTGTTTAAGGAAAGATTGGATATGGCACTTAGTGACATGGTCTGGTCGATGCAGTGCTGTAGTCTTTGGCTGGACTCAGTGATCTCAGAGGTCTGTCCCACCCTCAGTAATTCCATGAAATCTCAGAGCTACATTAAATTGGTTTAATTAAAACAAGACTCTTTCATCTTCTCAGCTATACTTTCATTAAAACTCTATGTAATTCTAAGATGGACCTAAAACCAAAACCATCAGGCTATGAAGCCACTAGATTTTACACAGAATTATACAGTCCTTTGCCAGCTCAGTGTATCAGTACAGTAAAATTCACCTTGTCAGAAAAAAAAAGTGATTCTGAGATCTGTGCTTATCATATGCTTATCAGTTATCAAATAATTCAATCATCAGAAAAAAAAAAAAGAAAAAAAAAGACATCTTGAGGATAAGACCTCAGGAAATTATCTAATCTACCCTTCTGTTTCATGCTAAGACAAAATCACTCTCTGCCACCCCAAGAAATGTTTATCTAACCGGGTCTTGGAAACCTGTAGTGATGAAGATTACACAATTTTCCCTCATCTATTTATTCCAGTGTTTAGCTGTTCTTGATGCTAGGCAATTTCTCTTAAAGTCTAATCCACATCTTTCTTCATTCACTTGATGCTGCTGTAGTCTTCTTACTCACCGCAGATGTGAAGAATAGATTATTTCCTTCTACTCTACAATCATCTCCTAGGTAATCATGTCTGACTTCATATCTTGACTTGTATTTTATGCAAAACAATTCTAATTCATCCAGTCCCTGCCCATGGCAGGGAGGTTGAAGCAGATGATCTCTGAAGCCATTCTATGATTCTGTGATCCAGTTTTGCACCATTAATCCATGATTATTCTAGAGCACTGTCTGTATGTGCTTCCACCTGGATTCTCCCCAGCTTACCCTCCATCTTTCATGAGGTGAATGTCTAAACCTGAACAGAATATTTTTATGAAGGCCTCACCCATCACGGATAGAGCATTTCATTGAAGCGTTTATACACGCACCCCTAGATGAGACTGTGGAAAGAATAAAGGTCCCATGGTCAGCTAAGCATCTACCAGAAACTATAAAATCTGATCTATTAAACGGGTAAGTTTTTGACTTGCTCTTCTGCTTCCTTCCCCATAATCTATGTTGCCATTTCAACCAAGAAGCGAAAAAATATTTTACACTTTTATCAGTTTTGCAGTGCTGATATTTATGTGCTACCATGAGGAGAAACTTCTGTACAGCGAGGGTGATGGAGCACTGGAACAGGCTGCCCAGACAGGTTGTAGAGTCTACTTCTCTGGAGACTTTCAAAACCCACTTGGATGCATTCCAGTGTGAACTATCCTAGGTGATCCTGCCTTGGCAGGGAGGTTGGACTTGATCTCCGGAGGTCCCTTGCAACCTCTAAAGTGCTGTGATTCTGTGAAATACACTCCTTTCATGCATAGCAACTTCCCTGGCATTTTCACCTGGCTCTACCAAATTTGTCGTTTTGCTGGGGATACCATAGCAACACATTCTGATTCTCCATGCTCCTTGCTTTGCCAGGTCGGTGAAGGGGGTGTTGAGACTGCCATGGTAAGAGTGTTTTCTCATGGAGAACAAAAGCAGACTGCACCCTCAGAAAGTTGTCATCATATCTCTTGCAGAAATGCTGAACCATGCCAGCTCAAATCTTTTTAGTGAGATGCTGGATGAAAGCAATGACTGCAGCACAGTGAGTATGCTATTTTGAGTTGGATGCTCAAGTTGCTGAAAAAAGATTTTGCTGGCAGAACATCTTTGCAATATTTCTGCTACAAAAATCTGCTTTCATCCTCAAATTCTAACGACTCTTTTTGAGGACTGAATGTGTTACAGGCAAACACACTTATGTGGTCAGGAGAGAATCCAGTTGTGAGGGCTGGCAAAAACAGTTCTGTTTCAAACAGAGCAAAGAAACTGCTCCCCTTTGTCCATTAACCTTTCTGAGTATCTTGTGTTTCACTTGATGCCCAATGCTGAGCTCAGACTACTGGAGGATGCCTTAATAGATCGCATCTGTTTTTATAAAACGACACAAAACTATAGGCCTCAGCAAATATACACTGCAGATATTTAATTGTTCTTTTGATCAACCATGGTAAATTTAAGTTGTTAATTTCTTACATGACCTGTAGAACAAGGGGAGTCATTAGTTGTATTTAATTGCCTTTCTGAAGCACAAAAGCTAAGCAAAGTTATATGTAATATACAGAGCCTAGGAGACAGTGCAGCTTAGATCTTAGCTCTGGAGTACACCTACAATGGCTTGGTGCTGACTGTATTTTTTTCTGTGTGGAAGACTGAAGGCTGCCTTTTTCATGGAGGCAGTGAACTTCTCAGAAGCTTTGTTTTGTATAAAACAGTGATGGCTATCACAGAGCCAGCTCCTCTGTACATTTGAGATGAACAACTCAGAAGAAACATGGAAAGATTTAACTTCATGCAGACTCTAGAACTTTCCCTTCATCATCTCATCTTGCTGTATGTGGTGAAGTTTTAAAGGAACCCATCTGTATTGGGCCTTGAGAAAAGAAGTCTTAAGAGGGACTTTATCACCTAGTTCTAGTGCTTAATGGGTGGCTATGAAGAAGATGGAGACTTCCTTTTCATAAGGAGCTACATAGAAAAGAGAAGGGATAATGGATGCAAGTTACTTCTGGGGAGATTTTAATTAGACGCAAAAGGAAAATTTTTGGAATTTTCCAATTCCATTGGAATACTCTCCCCAAGGAACTGATGGAGTCTGCATCATTGAACACTTTAAAGATTTGGCTGGACAGAGTACTTGGCCATTTTACCTAGACTGTGTTTTCTCCAAGAAAGTTTGGACCAGATGATCCTTGAGGTCCCTTCCAGCAGACCATTCTATGGTTCTATGATCTTAGAGGTTGTGGTAATATCAAGCCCCGAGGAGAAAAGAGACAGATTATAAAAATATGTATTTTTAAATGTTTACTTTTTTTTTTTTTTTGTCTCCTCAAAAGGCAGTGCACTAAAAATAGACTAGAATCCCTTTCAGACATATTAATGCTTGTTTGAGTTTGCACCCAGAGCAAGGTATCTGCTTTGAAAGGAGTCTAACGAACAGGACAAACCTTTACTTATACTAACACATCAGCGAGCCAGTGCTAAGTGCAAGCTTTCAGAGACATACAGGAGAGGTTTAGGCTAAGACTGTGCATCTTATCCGTTGGCTATTCTCAATCCTAGCTGTTGGGATGGGACCACATCATTTTGAGTTTAACCCGAACAGAAAGATAGTATGTACATCAAAGTGGGATCTAGTCTGCTAGATTCATCTGAAATGGAGGAATCCTGCTCTTCAGCTGCAGCATCTCAAACAAAACTAGCTTTTACTGGTAATAACTCCTTTAATACTTTCTGGAGGGCCTTGGGGTACTGCTTAGAGTTAGTTAACAGGGTAAAGTCTCCTTCTGAAGAGGACAGGTTGTGAGCTCTACCTCTCAGATCAGTTTGGTATATTTTAATTTATCACATTTTACACTAAAAATATGTTGTTTATATTCTGTAGGGCAAGTTGGGATAAAAACTTCCATCTAGCAAAGTGATGCCTCCACATATGATGCTGATCTATGAAGTGACAGATATAAATATCAGTGGGGAGAGTAGCAGAGTGGCACAGATAGGGCATGGCTGGCTTATCAAGATAAGCAGCCCAAACAGGCCATGATGCTAATGCTGAGTGCTCCAGTGCTCCCAGGCAGTGGTGCAGGCTTGGGAGCAGCTGGTGGTGCTGTTGCTGACACATGGCTCAGTGCCCAATCACTGGGAAGAGGCAGGAGACAAGACACAACACACAGTAAACCCACTGTCTTAGAGCTGAGGAAGGTAAACTGAACAGCTGTTTGTAGAGCCAGAAGCAGAAACAGATTGTTTACTCCTTAAAACATAAAATGTTATACAAATTGGAAACAGAGTAGATGTGACTTTGTAGAATAACAAAGTCTGGGGTTTTTTAGCTTTTGCTTTACAAACAGCTTTGTTTGCTCCTGGCAAACCTTCTCTAGACACTTCTTTTGCCTGCTGTAGAATTAGGTCAGATGTTAGTGGTGATCCTGACTTACAGTTTTCATAATCTAAATAAACATATTCCTAGGATGCAGCACTAGGCTCCTCCCTGAAATCATGGCTGCTGACACTGCTGACTTCCTTCTCCCTTAACTACAGTGTAGATTGCAAAGCACACTGACTTTTACCAATTGGCTATACCTACAACTACTGTTTTGCAGCTGTATAGGCATCTAACAGTGATTGCTGCAGACATCTTTCACATTCGTACATGATTTCTGGAGGCCAAGTCACATATTGTAAAGCACTTCATGGTGTTAGTGAATCTACATAGCCCATATTTGTGGGAAGTATTATTTATAAGCTAATAATTTCAAGGGGATAGGTATTCATTATTGGCCCCAAATACCCATACTCCATATTAAATGTCTGCAGATACTGACACCAGCCACAAATGGTAATGCATCACAGGTGACTGTAGTGTTAGCGGACAGAAATAACAAGGTACTTCTCTTCTCTTGGAGAAGCTGGTTTGGTAAATTCAAGTCTAAACATAAAGAAAGTACAACATAAATTTTAGACCTTTCCTGTCAAACATGATGTCTCGTTTCACTGGTTTGGAAAAGATCTTAGCTGTTGTTTCCCTTAGAACAATATGAAAGCCTTGGGGAAAACTAAATTGCCGAGAGATTCAGTATGTAAAATATACAGCACAAAACACTAGAGAAATCTCAATCTGTGCGTGAAGAACCACTCTTGCCTTGAGTCTGCAGGATTTTTATCCCTCATTTAGACAAAGCTGAATTTTGGGGACGGATCAGCAAGGCTCCTAGGTGAGATGTTTACTGGCTGTGTGGTACTCTGCCAAACTGCTGATCCCCAAAGTCCAGGTGCAAATCTACTGAGAAAATGCAGAAGGATATGTGCCTCTGTGAAGCAAGATGTTGTCAATTAGTCTGTTGCTGGAAAATATTGTTTGAACAATTTTTGGAAGAGGAAATGCCAAGCTTCTTGTTAAACTTGTTGAGTACCTCTGGCAAATTGGAATAAGAAACTTTCTCTGGAGGGATTATAAAAATAACTGTTCAAGCTAAGTAAACAATGTTTTCAATGTGACAACTTTCGTCATCACATCAACTCTGATTTTCATAGATTATGATGAATACAAAAGTAAGAAGCTAAAGTAACACTAAAGGCTTATAAACCTGGGGGAGTCTGGGAGAGGAACTGCAGTAAGGAAATTAAATAAACCCCTAAAGTTAAAGCACATCAAACCTTTAAGACTTCCTCCAAACGTGGCTATTAAAGTGTTCTCAGTCTGCTTACTTAACTGACTTAAAATCTGGAACAGCCTAAGTGTTACATCACTATGTAGCTAAGCAAGCAGCGTGAGTGCCACAAATGTAATTGTTCTCTCATGCTTCACATACTTACTGCTGACATCCTGTGCTTAAGTCCTGCATGTTGGCAGTGCTTGTATCTGCAGCTCAGCCTGAGATGTATTAGGATGAAACTGCTGCTGATGGAAAACAAGAGTCCTCTCTCATTAGGAAAGGCAACATCTATAGAGTATTAGAATGATAGAAAGGACTAATACTGCTTTTCTAACTTATAGGAGGCATAGGCAGGCCTCTGATGCATATTTTTAGGTAAACAAATACAGCATGCCAACCCCATGGTGCAACACTGCTCATGTTTCTATTCTTGGCCTCATGTTGCTGAAGGTTATCCATTAAGCCATCTTGCAGAAAAAAGAGTTACCCTGTAAGCACATTGCCAGTAGGTAGTCTGGCAAAATTTGTCATGTTGCATATTAGGAGTATACTTTAAAGGGAGAGGCTGAAACACAGAAGAGTAATTCCTATGATAGTCTGATGGCTGTAGATTGGTTTGGAAGCAGCAAGCAGCGGAAACATTTGCTCTCTTATGCAAACACATTTATTTTTGTAAAGCCTTGGATCTGTCTCAGAAGGGTGAGCTCATGTGCAGCTAAGTAGACTCCGGCTATCTTCCTATGGATCAGTCTGATAAGTTGCCATAGATGTTTCAAATAACTTACAAGACCTGTAACCATTCCTACACCCTGCCTGTGCACCTCAGTGGTCCTTTGGAGCCCTTATTTGGCTACAAGTTAAAGAAGCCCTCAGACTACTTTAATACATGTTGGGGCCAAGCCAGGAGAGGCGAAGCCCAAGGCATACATCAGCCTCTGTTCTGAGGCCATTATTGCCACATGGGTGTATTTCTTCTGCTGTCCTAACTCCATGGTGTGCATGCAGTAGCTTCTGGCCACTCCTCACATGGTGTTTACCTGTGTGAAGTGAAACAGACTCGGTCAGCACTATCTTGTTTTCCAGGCAGAATTTTTTTTTTTTTCACTCTGTCCTTTAGAGACTTTTCTGTTGCGTCAGAGATCTAAAACTTATCATCTCTGGCACTGTTTGTTGGGAAGCACTGAGTGAGACAGCTGCATCTCTGCATACAGTCCCTGCATTGTGGCACCCACTTCCATCTGTTAGGGTAGGGTGGCCACTAAGGTCCCTTTGGGGACCCCTGCAGGGGAGGGGGATGAGACACCTGAGAGGACATGAGTTGTCTAAACAACCTTGGTTCAAAGGAAGAATCTGGGTTTGGGGAAGAACAAGACTGCTCCCTCCCAGAGGTGGAGCATCTGGCACAGCTGCACAGGTGAAATCCCACTGAAGTCTGCAGTGAAGTTCTCAGTGATCCTGGCTGCATCTGGACTTGAGCCATGACACACAAAGAGTGAATTCAATGTGGTAGTTGACAGAATTAATAAAAGAGGATCACATAGATAAAAGTAGTTTGTGTTCACTGAGCTCAAAGGAAGTAGTTGTGTAGCTTCCCTATCCAAACAGTGCCACTACAAGCAACACAGACCTACCCCAACAAAAGCCCACACTTAGCAGCCTGATCAGAAACCTGAAAATGCTCTTGAAAACAGCCAAATCCTAGCTCAGAGCCTGAAATGCAACACCAAATATTTCAAGTAATGGAATAGTCACTAGCACACCAAATATTTCAAGTAATGGAATAGTCACTAGCACATCAACAATTAAGTTTATTACTGTCACCATTAGTGAAAATATGAAAACTGTTGTAGCCTTTAGTGCACCAAAGGGCTTATTTGTAGTCTGCTGCTTGCATCAAAATGACAGGTTACAGAGAGATGAAGGGAGCCTGTCGCAGCCCATTTGAAAAGTCACTTCTTCTAGACAAGGCTGTCTGCTTTCATCCCTCTCTGCATTAGCAACTGAACTGCAGGCACCAGGTATTCAAGGAATTTCAGAGGGAAGGAGGAGAGCACAATATTTCCTTGTCAGTGTGATAGATTTGACAGACCATTTGGGCAATACATCTAGCATCCTGTCACACAAATTCAAATCTATGGAAAGGTAACAGGCTTTAAGAGCAATAGTCAGCTTACTCTAGGTCTGAGATATTTAGGTTATGACTGCATCCCTCTTTTGCTAAACAATCTTTCACTTTTCATCCTTTAAATGTGTTCGGAGGACTGAGGGTTGGGATAGTTGTGCAATAATCCACCTGGCTTGCTAATTAAAGTGCTCACATCTGCTATTCTTCTTTCCCATATATCTGCATCTTGGGGAGCAGATTTTCTCTGCTAAAGATGGAGCTACTCCCCAGGCTGCTGTACATCTCAGAGACAATTAATTGCATTTGCAAAGGCTATTGTATGCGTGGTGTGTGGCCAGCAGACATGGTGTTAGGAGACATCGTGGGCTTCACCAAACAGGCAGGTTTGCACTGATTAAAGGAGGTGAGACAAACAGAAACACCGGTTTATGTGCCAAGTGATGTGGGCATCCTTCCTTCAGGGTGCTGACACCCAGCTAGCAACCTAGCAAGAACTTTGAAGTACCAAGCTGCTGACAGCGCTATTTAAGATTGGTAAACAGGCATCCTATTTAAACCAGGGTTAGGGAGGACCCTTGGTGCTTGAGAAAAGTATTATCAAGGTAGAGTTTGGGGAGCACAGGACCACAAGGGACTGCCTCTCTCTCTGCCAGGTGGCCATGCAACCAAAGGCCTACTGAACTTTCTAAATTAAATACCTGAACTGCCTTCATGTGGCACATTGCAGAGCTCATTTTTGTGACTACGGTGCACCAGCTGGTAGTTTTCTGCAACACCTACAGCACTGCCTCTGCTCACACACTCCAAATTCTCACACTCTCAATGGAAATGGAAAATATTGCTGAGTATGGCACTATGTTTTCTATCCTGTACAATGAAGTCAGTAGCATGTCAGTATGAACAAGTCTTATGCAAAATTTGCATATCCTTGTGTAAAATCCTTCCATGTGTTTTGGGACCGAAGTTATTATATGAAAAAGAGTGAAAATACAGTCCTATGTATTGTCTTCCCTCCATTTCAATGACCTCGCACCAACTGCATGCTGTTTCTCAGTAATACAGCACAATGTGTTGGACACATACAAACTTTGGTCTTCCGTGCTTCAGTGACATCCTGGGCAAACTTGTAGGAACCTCTAAACGGTACTCTGACTTTGTAAATATCCCAGGCAGACCCACCTGTAAATAGATAAAAGCATGCTCCTCAGTTCTGAAAGTTGATTCCCAAAGCAAAGCCTGCAAACACTCTTTGTTATTCTCTGTCCATTTTTATTTTCAAGGGTGAAGAGTAGACGCTCCAGAAAAAGGCATTTCCATGTCAGCTCCAAGCTTTCAAATTCCATCCATCTTCCTGCCACTTACCCCAGAGAAGTAATAGAGAGGGCAAAATGTCTTCTCACCTGCTTGGATATCTGAGAGATCATTTTTCTCAGTCTTTTCCTCATAGAGTTCATCTTTTGGGGAGAGATCAGTTACAGACAACTTGTGGGAAACTTTTCTTTGGCCATCACTATGATGTGTGCAAAGAGTTGTATTGGTATAGTCTGTCTTAAAGTGGCTAGGTGGAGCTGCCTTTCTAGGTTCCCATTATAAACAAAGGAGATATATGACTTACTTCAAGAACTTGTTCTCCTGTACATAGAGGGAACAACTCCCTCAGCTGTTCTGGAGGAGCATTGGATAGCACAGGGCTTGTTTGTCTGTTTGTTTATTTGGTATACAGGGTCAGGTGTTCTGGTGATTTCAAAGAAGGTACCTAAAGTTGCATGATCAAGCTTGCCAGGCTGTATCCTTATTCTGTTCCGTGCAAAGATTCAAACTCAAAACTTTCCCCAGTGGCATTTACAAGGAGGAAACAGAAGGTGAAACACTGTGTCTAAGTCACTTCTTGACAAAAGGATTAATTTAAAGCCATACACTTTGCTTATTTTTTTTTTTTTCATTTTTTTTTTTTTATGAGGAGACATAAAACACCACTGTAATTATACTCTGGCCTGTGGGAATAATATCCTAGAGTAACATCTTTACTTAATTCCAGTACCTTAAGATCTCTGTGGGGCTTCTTCTTTTAATGACCTATAATTAACCATATATTATTGCATTGAGCAGTAATCCTGAGGAAGCCCATAATTTCCCCCCAAGATCAGCGCCAGCGAGCAGGTAGGCAATATGCTATGGTTCACCCTTTTGTTCAGGCAGCTGAGGGGGTCAGAGACCCTTCACAGGACATCTCACAGGGCTCTTTGCTAGGGACACCCTATGGGTCATCTCAGCACTCTCAGATGTCTTGTTCTGCCTCCCATGCTCCAAACACTGGAATTGCAACACTTGAAGTCCTAAAACTTGTGATTTGGGCTACTTTACCCCTTACTTATTGCTTTGGTGTGAGAAAACAAAAGTAGCATTCCATTAAGGAAGGATGGGACACCACTAAGCCAAGCACTTCTGTCCTGTGGGAAGGGAAAATTTCCTCAGCCTTTGGATTAAGCATGACTGCATAATGGATGAGGATGACTCACTGGTGTCAATACAAGGCTGGCACTCTGTGCTTCCAGCACAGTTAGTACTTTCCTGTCATGAGCAGAGGAGATACTTCCAGGGCGATTTTACTGATCAAACTGAAGACTTTGTTCAGATGGTGTGAAACAGTGCATATGAAGACTACCTGTCTGAAGGGTTTGGGGAAGATTTTAGCTTCCATTAAAATAAATAAGTCATTTTCTCAGGTAAAGTACCATAAGCAGAGAAACTGTTCAAATCTGCAAATCTTACATATGATTCAGTTTCTATTTTGCAAAACAATATCCCAGTTTTATTGTGTAAAACTATTTTCTGAATTAGAACTGGATTTATAAATTGTTTCAGTCACTTAGAGACAGTTCTGGCAGGGTTTGTGTCTGTGTCTGTGAGCAAACCACTGGCTGAAAAGACTGACCCTTTCTATGCGTAACTGTAATGCAAACCTTAACGTGCAACATTAATGCCAACTCCTTTGTCAAAGTGACCTGGACAACTCTGTGATGGCAAACATGGGGCTGACAAGACCAATCCTCATGTAGGGCTCCAACCACAATGTCCA
>VWYK01086974.1:0-24439 GCA_013399775.1 Semnornis frantzii | reverse complement strand
CCTCCCTCCCTCCATGTGGGCTCCGGCCCCCTGCTGACCCTGTGTAGGCCTCTGCTTTCCTCCTCAGCTTTCTGTTCAGAGCTCTGGTCGCCCCGCCCCCCCAGCTCCTTTCTGTGCAGGGTTCTGGTCACCCCAACTCTTTTATGTGGAGGGCTCTGGTCATTCCCCCCCACCCCGTGCAGGGCCCTCGGCCGTCGTCCTTTCCCCCTACCCTTGCCGCAGCGCAGTTCGTTTCTCCTTCGCTGTGCCTGGCCCCTTCTAAACGCGGATTTAAAAAGCATGCAATTAGCCGTGCTGCAGAAAAACCTGTTAATTTCCAGTTTAGTTATCCGAGGGAGCGCTTTTCCTCGCCCTTGACTTGAGGGTTTCTCTGAGTTTCAAACAGGGCTTGTTTTTTCCCAGGAGGAAGGCCGTGCGTTGGTAGTTTGTTGGTGTCTGCCCCCATTGTATTTCGCTGTGCCTTTGCCTTGCCAAAACTGGCTGAAACAAAGGTGCTCTAAGTGAAGCGTCTCTGCATAGGAGGCAGACATTTCAAGGTGCTTCCTTTTAGGTTTTAACAGTCTTTTACAGGGATTTTGAGGATTCCCACATCATTCGTATGTCCTGCATTAACGCTGCTGTTTGCTCGGTGTTAGAAGGCATTCACAGAATCACGGCACAGCAGGGGAGATCATCCAGTTCGATCCCTCTGCCAAAGCAGGGTCAGTCGCAGCCAGTTGCACAGGATCATGATATGCAGGCGAGTTTGGAGTCTGTCCAGAGAGGGAGACTCCACAACCTCTCTGGGCTGCTTGCTGCAGGGTTTCCACACCCTCACAGCAAAGATTTTTTTTTTTTTCCCTCGTGTTTAGGTGGAGCTTCCTTGTTTAAGTTCATACCTGCTGCCCTTTATCCTGGAAATCTCCTATTTTTACCTGTGAAATGCAGGCCTGTGTGAAGTGCACTACATTTACTTCACACCAAGAATGTAGCTTCATGTAAACTGTTCAGGAAATGAAAAATTCAGAGGAAAGTAGACTTGTTACACTGTATGGATTTGGAAGTGAAATTTGACTGGAGCAGTGAGACAGATACAGTTGCAGCAAAATCAGCTTAGATTGTGACCTTTGCATCCTGGTGAAGGAGTTAGGAAGGATCATCATGAAGAGATAGAAAAGACTGCAGAAGACAGCTTTCATAAAAAGACTGTGGAGTGCCCTGGCAACAGGTGGCCCAGTACACTATCAAACTGAGTCTTGAAACTGTCCAATGCAGGGGAATCCACCACTCCCCCTGGGAGATAATTCCAATAGCTGACTCTTCTTCTGATGGCAAATTCTCTTGTGGAGTCCAATGGGCATCTCCACAGAAGTAAATTTGTACCCATCACCTCTTGCCCTTGTGGTTCTTTTTTTTTTTTTTTTTTTTTCTTTTGGGGNTTTTTTTTTTACTCTGCTGGGGAACAGGTGGTTGGCAATCAGGAATGAGTCCCAACCTGGTGCTTAGTTCTTGAAGAGTGTGGGCAGAACTGGCCTGCTTGTTTAGCTCAAATTCTTTTGTGTCAGGGGAACAAACCTTGAAGCAGGTTGCTTGGAAAAGCAACAGGCTTGTGCAGCTTGCTGGGAATTCAGGCAAACTGGCTTTGTTGCCAAGACAGACCCCTAAGTGTGTGACTGCTGGAGACTGGCTCCAGCAGCACTTGGCAATTCAGCCCTTGCACTGATCACAGAGGCACTGACACAGGAAGCATTGTTCACTTGCAGATAGTGCTTTTAGCTGCCTCCCAGGTCAGGTGAAACAGTAGGTTTCTTTAACAGTAGTTAAAGAAACTTAATCTAGGTGGCTACTGTTGTGTGACAGGTGATTTTTCTCTGCAGTCACTCCCCTCAGCAGAAGCTTTAATATTTTGGTGGTGTCTAAAGTTGAGTTCTAATCAAAGTGAGGCATTTTCCCCAGGAGGTCACATTGTTTTCCAAGACCACGTAGGCTTCTGGGTTTTAACAGTTTCTACTAGCAGAGAAAGAGCCAGGGCAGTTTTTGGCATCCCTTTCTCAGTGGTGAGCTTGCTGCTGTGGTCTGAATGGTGGGGGTTGGTTTATCCACATTTTCATGCCTGGATACTAGTTTATCATTCTGCATTTGTGAATACATCCTTGTCATTCATCACTTTCAAATTCCAGGTGAACTTGGAATACTTTCAGAATTCTTGTCCTGAGTAACTAACTTACCTGTATGTGATTTACTGTCATAGAATCATAGAATTGTTTCAGTTGGAAGATGATCAAGTCCAACCATTGATCCAACACCATCATGGCCATTAAACCATGTCTCCAGGTGTCACGTCCACGTTTCTTGAACACCCCAGGAATGGGGATTCCACCACCCCCTGAGCAGCCTGTTGCAATGCCTAACCATGCTTGCAGGAAAGAGATCTTACCTAATACCCAATTTCAGGACATTTCCTGTCATTCTATCACCCGATATTAGGGAGAGGAGACCAATTCCAACCTCACTCCAACATCCTTTGAATGAGTTACAGGGAGCAATGAGGTCCCCCCTCAGCCTCATCCTGCTGCAGTAGCTCCTGTCTACTTAGTCAAAAGCCAAGTGAAGTGGAAGAGGGAATAGTTTTTGACAGGAAGCCTCAAAAGTTTAAGTCCTTCAACTCCAGTGGTGGAAAGGCCCTTAGCTGCATTGCTGTTGAGTTTTCTTGGTGGATAAGGTGTGTATGAGAAAGTGTCTTGCTCATGGCTTTGCTGGGTAAAGAACTGGCTGGATGGCCAGGCCCAAGGAGCAGTGGGAAACAGAGTTCAGTGCAGTTGGCAGCTGGTCACAAGTGGTCAGTTTAGGGTCACCTGACCTCTCCTCTTCATAGCTGCAGCCTTTTCCTTCCTGCACCCTAAGGTGGAACACAAGATGAAGCAGTGCCCTTGGTCTGCAGCCCTACCTTTGGTGCTAACTCTCCCTGTCAGTGTTGTCACTGCCAGCAGCAGCCACTGTGTCTGCAAACCTACCCTGAGCTGCAGGAAATGCCTTCCTGAGCAGAAGCTGAGGTGGGCACTTGCAGCACTGAGCAGTCAGTGCTGGTCTGGCTCACACCAGACCACATCTCACTTCCTCTGTTTCAACAAGATGCCCATGGCATCTTGGTAGTGACTGTGTGCACCAGCTCCAGTTGTGTCCATTTTGTTAGCTCACCCCAAATTGCAAAACACAGACTGACACTTTTACTGACCTGTGGCCTGAGGTAGCTGTCACTGTGAAGCAGGAGCCAAGCATAAGATGCACATCTTTAACTGGAAAGTGCTACTTCAATGTGCTGGAGCCAGCCTCATCCATCTCACCTCTTTGCTTTTCCAGATTCTGTTGCAAAAGAAGCTGAGGAAGATAGTGACGATGATGATGATGAAGATGAAGATGATGAAGATGATTCAGAGGTCAAAGAAGAGAATGGTGTGTTAATATTGAATGATGCAAACTTTGACACCTTCACTGCAGACAAGGACACTGTGCTACTGGAGTTCTATGCACCCTGGTGAGTTTGCAGCCTGTGGGAGCTCCTTAGGTGCAGGATGAGGTGGCTGTTGGGGACTTCTCTGACAGGACATGCTCCTCAAAAGTGAATTTGGGTTTAAAGATGAGATAGCTGTGGTTTGGTGGCAAGAGCAGCACAGAAATCCATTTTAGGGTAGGAGAGGTTGTGGTGGTGTGGAGGTGCCTTTTTCCTTGACCTCTACCAACAGCCTGCTCTTTTTCCAGTGATGAGTGTCATGCTGGTGATGGGCCCTGGCTGCACCCCTGCCCTGTGCCTGTCAGGGAACAGCAAGGGTCCCAGTGAGCCTCAGAGAAGTCACACAGTGTGATCTGCAGCTTGCTGTCATGTCCTTATGCTGACCAGTTGAGAACTTGTGCACTTGCTCACCTAGATGGATGAATGGAGGAGACTTCCCTAAGTGAGGGAATTGCTAAAAGGTTTTCCTTCTTGGCTCTGAATCCCTCTGTTTGCCAGAAGGGTGTGGTAGTAGGAAGGCCTTGGCTGGTTCATGTTACCAATTTAAACAATGCCTCACGATGGTCATCCTGCTGGTGCACCAGGGCACATGGTAGTATCAGTGGACTGGCCTGCATAGAACCCAGACAAAGATTGAGCCAGAAGTTATCTTCTCTTGCATGCCTATGGACAAAGATAATGGGGATGGTCACCAGCAGAAGACAAGAGTAGAAGATGTTTGCAGACAGGTTGATGAGTTAGTGTTGCACCCAGCACCTCTTCTCTTTTGTGGCTTAGTGATACAAAGGTAACCTACACATTTGTCCTTTTCTAGTCTTTGACTAGAGGGCAGAATATGATCTTGCTTGGAGTGGAGGTGCCTTTGAACTGGTGCAGATTCATGCAGAGAATCCCATCCCTGCTGGCCTGGGGGTACTATTTCTGCACCTGTAGTTTGCACACATGTAAGCTGCACATGAAGCTTAATTTAGCCCAGAAGGATGTGTGGTCATCACAGACTAAACGCTTCTTTTTCCACTCCACCTCCTGCCAGGTGAGAAGCTAAGGAGCATAGACTGGCTGCTATGAGCTACTCTTTCTCTCCTTACTCTTCCTGCTTACATCTTCAGCTTGTTCAGCATCTCCTATACTTGACCCTTCTGTCATGGCTGCTGTTGAAACAGGAGCTTCTGTTCTTCCTAAAGAGCTCTGGTGTGGCCAGAAAGAGAGCAGGTGCTGTGACCTGTTCACAAGTGGTGTTCCCCAGGGCTCAGTGCTGGGGCCAGTTCAGTGAGTGTCTTTTATCAGTGATCTAGATAAGCAGATCAGGGCATCCTCAGAAAGCTTGCCGAGGACACTAAGCTGAGAGGGAGTGTGGATCTCCTTGAGGGTAGGAAGGCTCTACAGAGGGATCTGGACAGTCTGGATTGATGGGCTAAGGCCAAGTGCTGGGTCCTGCACAGCAACCACATGAAGGCACCAGGCTTTGGGCAGAGCAACTGGGAAACTGTGCAGCAGCGAAAGACTTGGGGGTGCTGAATGGCAGCCAGTCTAATATGAGCCAGTGTGTGCTCAGGTGGCCAAGAAGGCTGCCAGCATCCTGGCCTAGATCAACCAGGATTGTTGCTCTGTAATTGACATCTTCAGTCCTGGATTCCATTTTAGGGCCCTCACTGTAAAAAATACATTGAGGTGCTGCAGCATGTCTGGAGAAGGGCAGCAAAGCTGCTGAAGGGTCTGAACAGGTCTGGTGAGGCACAGCTGAGGGAACTGGGGGTGCTTAGGCTGAGCAGAGATTTTCTTTCTCTACAGCTCCTGGAGAAGAGGGTGGAGCAAGGTCAGGGTTGGCCTCTCTCTCCTAGTAACAAGTGATAGGAGCGTAGGAAATGGCCTTACATTGCCCTAGGGGATGTTTACGTTGGATATTAGCAAAAATTTCTCCACTCAAAGGGTTCTCAAAGACTGGCACAGGCTGCCCAGGGAGGTGGTTGAATTCCCACCCCTAAAGGTGCTTCAGAGAGGTAAATATGTGATGCTGAGAGGACGTGGTTTACCCCCAGGCTTGGTATTGTTAGAGAATGGTTGGACTCCTACCTGGAAGGTCTCTTTCAACCCAAACAACTCTATGGGTCTACACTTACTGTGGTGGGTGTGAGATTTCATTAGGCAAACTTAGCTACTGGTTTGGTCTTTGCTTCAGTTGAAGTGAGGCTGCTGCATAGAGAAGATGAACCTAGATTAAGAAGAAGCTGAAGTCTGAGTGAAATCTCATTTACAGGGGGACAGGGAGGAAAGAGAAGCACAGTCTAAGGTTAACTGGTTTGTTGTAAGAGCAATTGGTGAGGCTTGTCTATGAAGGTTTTAGAAAAGATGTGGAAATGTGCTGCCTTCTGTTGGAATGAAGGCAGAAGAGGTCTGGAAACACTGCGCACAGTGGTTATGGTTATCCTCTGACAACATTGTAAGACACCATCTCTTGCTGAGGCTGTGACCAGATGATCACTGTGACCTGTGGCAATGCAGAGCAGCAGAATACCCCTGCAGACCTGGCGTGCATTAATCTGCCTGCTTGTGTCTTCTTCTGGCAGGTGTGGGCATTGCAAGCAGTTTGCTCCTGAGTATGAGAAGATAGCCAAAACTCTGCAGGAAAACGACCCTCCTATTCCAGTTGCCAAAATCGATGCCACTGCAGCCACTTCCCTGGCAAGTCGTTTTGATGTCAGTGGCTACCCAACCCTCAAAATCCTGAAGAAAGGCCAACCTGTTGACTATGATGGTTCTCGGACAGAAGATGGTGAGCACCAGCTCTTTGCAACTCTTCTGTGACAAAGGCAGGAGGTCTGCGCTCCTGCTTCTTCATGTGACTCCTTGGGAGGACTTTGGTCTCCAGTTCCTTCATCAGAATACTGAAGGCTGAAATTTTGCCTGTCTTGTGGATTTGCTCCCTAGTAGGCTGGTGAATGGTCTGGAGAACAGGGCTGGTGAGGAGCAGCTGAGGGAATTGGGGTTCTTTAGTCTGGAGAAGGGGAGGCTGAGGGGAGACCTGGCTTTCTACAACTGCCTGAAAGGAGGTTGGGGTATGGTGGACATCAGTCTTTTCTCCTGGGATCAGGTGATACAAGGAAAGGAAATGACCTGAAAATGTGCCAGGGAGGTTTAGGTTGGATATTGGGAGAAACTTTTCTCCTGAGAGAGTAGTCAGGCATTGGAACAGGCTACCAGGGAGGTGCTGGAGCCACCATCCCTAGAAGCGTTCAAGAAATCTGTGGACATAGCATGGGGGACCTGGTTCAGAGGCCGTGGTGGTGTTAGGTTGGTGGTTGGACCTGATGACCTTAGAGGTCTTTTCCAAGCCAGACTGTTCTGTGGTTCTGTTCTAGAGGACAATTCTTGCAGGTGGTAGGTAGTGCTGTTCCTAACAAGCATGCCTAGAAGAGGGGGAAGTCTCACGGCTGCTGAAGGATCTGCTGGTAGAAACATCTGGTCTGTGTGTTGACTGCTTGTAAAATCACTTGCTTCTTGCTTAGTGATGGTGTCCCCCTTCAGTCAGAGGAGGTTCTCTTTGGTTGAGGGCCATGCTTGCCTGGCTTTAAACTGATGCTGCAAGCACTTGCATTTGGTATACGACTGGTATTGTACCACAGATGTGCCGGCTGAGCTGTTCAACTCTCTTTCAGCAATTGTGGCCAAGGTCAAGGAAGTTTCTGACCCCAACTGGACCCCCCCACCAGAAGCAACCCTTGTGTTGACCCAGGATAACTTTGACAACGTTGTGAATGATGCTGACATCATCCTGGTGGAGTTCTATGCTCCCTGGTAAGCAAGAAGGCTGTCATCTGTACTTTGCTAGCACATCTGGGATGAACAGGCTTGGTGACCCTGCTCTCTGTTGTTGTGCTGCTTGGACTCGATCTTAAAGGTCTTTTTCAACCCAAATGATTCTGTGATTCTCAAAAGGCTTTCCTCCTGCTAGGTATGTGTAGCTCTGGTGTATCTTAGCTCCAATCTGGAGGCAGGATCACAGCACAATTCAGTCAAAGGCACAGCTGTGTCTCGGCAAGGGATGGCCTCCACATCTTCACTAAAGAATCTTTCCTATAAATGAGTCAGTTTGGGAAAATGCTAAGAAACACTGGAAACTAGAGGCAGTTTGCCCTCAGTTTCCAAAAGGCCTCTAAAAAATGAAACTGCATCTAGGAATGTGGGGCCAGACACAGAGGTGAGCTTCAGACTGGAGAGACGAGGCTGAAGTGCCCTCTGTAGACAGAGCAAGCTCACTTCTGCTCTCTCCTGGAAGACTTAACCTCTTCCACTTCAGAGGCAGGGGGTACCTAGCAGGACTTGTGACTTGTAAGAACTGCCTTCTACTCTCCTTCCCTAGGTGTGGCCACTGCAAAAGGCTTGCTCCAGAGTACGAGAAGGCTGCCCAGGAGCTCAGCCAGCGCACGCCTCCGATTCCCCTGGCTAAGGTCGATGCCATTGCTGAGACTGAGCTGGCAAAGAGGTTTGATGTCAGTGGCTACCCAACTCTGAAGATATTCCGCAAGGGCAAACCTTACGACTACAACGGTCCACGGGAAAAATACGGTATTGCAGCTCCCCTTGCTGCTTATTTTCTGAGAGCTTGACCACAGAGGCTTTGATGTCTCTGTGGCAAAACAACCCCATGAACACCGCAGGCTTGGGGTAGAGTGGCTAGAAAGCTGCCTGGCAGAAAAGGACCTGGGGATGTTGATGGACAACGAAATGAAGATGAGCCAGCATGTGCCTGGGTGGCCAGAAAGGCCACCAGCATCCTGGCCTGGATCAGGAATGGTGTGAGCAGGAGGACCAAGGAAGGCATTGCAGCCCTGTGCTTAGCACTATCAAGGCCATGGTTGAGTTTTGCGGCTGTCACTACAAGAAAGGCATTGAGGTGCTGGAGCACCTCATGCCCAGAGAGGATGCCCAGAGAAGGGCAACAAAACTGGCAATGGGTCTGGAGAACAGGTCTGGTGAGAAGCAGCTGAGGGAACTGGGGTTGTTTAATTGGGGGCAAAGGAGGCTGAAGGGAGACCTGGATCTGTACAGCTGCCTGAAAGGAGCATGTAGTGAGGTGGGTGTTGGTCTCTTCTCCTTACTAACAAGTGAAGAGATGAGAGCAAATGGCCTCAGGTTACGCCACAGGAGGTTTAGGCTGGTGCTTAGAAGAAACTTAGACACTGAAAAGGTTCTCAGAGACTGGCACAGGCTGCCCAGGGAGGTGGCTGAATCACCATCCCCGGAGGTGTTTCCAAGAGGCAGAGATGTGGTGCTGAGGGACATGGTTTAGCACGAGACTTAGCAAAATTAGAGAATGGTTGGACTCGATGATCTTAAAGGTTTCCTGCACTTGAAACAATTCTATGACTTGAAACTTGTTAACATCATTAGCAGTGGGAGCTGTAGGAAGCTCCAAACCTGTGCTCTCATACTCATGTAGGCCAGCAGTTTAAACCTGTCTCTAACAGCTTGTGCTGGTGCTACAGCTCCTTCCAATATGAAGATAGTTCAGTGCACAGAGAGGAGCAGTGGCAGCACAAGTAAATGAACAACCTTGAATTATCCTGGAACACACTGTTGAGTGCTGCCAAAGTGCTCAGTATTTGGGTTTACTGAGAGGGAAGACTTAACCCTGTCTTTGTAGAACTTTGGCTCATAGTAGTGCCAGGAGACAGTGATGGGTGTAGAGTTTCAGAAAGGAGGATTACTTGGAAAATCAGCTGATATCCAGAACTGCATCTTGAAAAGCTTTTACTGAGCTCTTGCTTATTTGATCTTCTATTTGTGGTGGGAAGACTGCACAGAAAGGAAAGTGTCACCAGGAAGTGTGGTATCAAGGAGTGCTGTGGAGGGCTGCCTGACTCTTTCCCTTCAAGAAATGTTCTAAGCAGCTTTCTGGGGATGGGTTTCTCTTGCAGGTATTGTCGACTACATGATTGAACAGGCTGGTCCTCCATCCAAACAGATTCAGGCTAGCAAGCAGGTACAGGAATTTCTGAAGGATGGTGATGATGTCATCATCATTGGTGTCTTCAGTGGAGAGAATGACAAAGCCTATCAGCTCTACCAGGAAGCAGGTAAGGGATGTTTTACAGTTCTAATGAAATGTGTGTTTTGTTGGGATCTCACCTGGGACTTTGGACACAGAGAGATCTCCTGTTTGTACTCTTAGTTTATTGAGGGAGATAGGAGAGGAGTAAGAGGAAGGAGAGGGAAGGGTGATCTACTTTGACTCAAGAAAAAAATCTCAGAGCAGATTTTGAGGATACAGCTCAAGTATTATCCAAACCATTCACAGGAGACAGTTCCTCTTGGAACTGCATCCCTAGAAACTGCTGAATAGAGAGGGGGGAAATTCCCAGCTTAGGAACAAACTGCAGTTTCTTGGTGTGAAACCTTGCTCCCTTTCCATCTGCTGTTGCTTGCTTTGTATCTGACAGTTGCAGAAACTGGGCTCTAATGAAGGTATTGGGGGTGGGGGAAGCTGAACTGACCCCAGAGGTGGATGGTGATTCCAAACCATGGTGACTAAAACCGCTTTGAGATGACACAGTGACAGTCCTGTCACTTGATGCACTTGGTCCCATCAATCAAACCCTGTGTTGCTCATGATTGAATCATTTGCAGCCACTCTTGGCTTCTGCCAGAGCCTGGAGGAGGGCATTATGGACAGTTCTCCCTCTTGTTATGCCTGCTTTTGAGGCCACTGTTACCTATAGTTGGATTAGGACCTGGTTTGGTTGCTCCAGCATGGCAAGATACACAACCATTTCCCAGGCTGCCTCAAAGCAAGTAGATTGGGTGACCTTGTGGGTACTTCTCCAGCTCTGCTTTCTGTTATCTAGGAGAAGCCAAGAGATACAACTAGCTGCTGTGTTTTGGAAGCTGTTCAGAGTTTTGAAATATGTAAAATAGCTCATCAAGTACACAGGTTGTTGAACAGCATTCCCCTAGTGCTACTCCAGCTGTATGTGTTTGTACAAGCTTTGCACCCCATGTGAGACTCTGGGTTGCTCCATGTTCTACTGGGAATGGAAAGAGTTTCCCTGCAGTGCAGTCTCCAGATTTTCAGTTGGAGGCTATTAATTCACTTTTGGATGATCTTTCCTTCTCTCCAACCTTTATTTTTCAGCTAATGGCTTAAGAGAAGATTACAAGTTCCACCACACCTTCAGCAATGAGATCGCAAAACTACTGAAAACATCCCCAGGGAAAGTGGTTGTCATGCAACCAGAAAAATTTCAGTCAAAGCATGAGGCCAAGATGCATGTTTTGGATCTTAAAGTGAGTAACTGGTCCAGAACTAGAAAGTTTTTGAGCAGAGGGGAGGTTCTCTTTCTTTGCAGGCATGGGCAGTGGGCGTCTTCCTGTTGGAAGTACTCCACTAGATACCAGAGGAGACTTGTTTTGTCTCTTAACTCTTGAGTGGGTGCAGAGGGGGGCCACAAAGATGATCAGAGGGCTGGAGCATATCTCCTCTGAAGACAGGTGGAGGGAGCTGCAGCTGTTCAGCCTGGGGAAGAGAAGGCTCCAGAGAGACCTTAGAGCAGCCTTCCAGTATTTGAAGGTGGCTGAAGAAGAGCTGGAGAGGGACTTTTGACAAAGGCATGGGGGTCGTGGGGGTATTGACCTCAAACTAGAAAAAGCTGGGTTTAGATGAGCTATCAGGAAGCAATTCTTCCACATGAGGGCAGTGATGGAATGGGTCGCCTGGCAAAGTTGTGGATGCCCTCTCCCTGGAGGTGTTCATGGCCTGGTTGGATGGGGCCTTGAGCAATGTGTTCTAGTGGAAGGAGTCCCTGCTTATGGCAGGGGGGGTTGGAACTAGATGATCTTGAAGGTCCCTTCTGACTCAAAGCATTCTATGATTCTAAGAAACCAGATTTCTTTTTTTGAGAAAGCTTCATGAAATTAACCCAGGAGTTTCCTAGGCAAATAATAATTCTCCAGGTTCAGTGCAAGGGTAGAACACCAAATTCTCTTCAGTGCACAAGCTTCTGAAGACTGTGGTGCCAGCATTGTCTGTGACATGCCCTTCTGTCTCACTCCTGCCCACATAAATACCAGTTCTCAGTAGAAAGCAGCAAAGATGCCCCCGAAATGCCTCTGAGCTTCTTTTCCCCAATTGCTTTTAAACCCAGGACTCTGCAGATGGGTCAGAGATCAAAGAGCACGTGCTCAAACACGCTTTGCCTCTGGTGGGTCACCGCAAGCCTTCCAACGATGCCAAAAGATTCTCCAAGCGCCCTCTAGTCGTGGTCTATTACTCTGTGGACTTCAGCTTCGACTATCGCGTTGGTGAGTTCCTGCAGCTTAGCAGTGCTCAGAGAGGGAGCCAGTGGTGACCACCTGGACATTGCTAATCCTCTCGTGCTCTGGTGTTTCAGCTACGCAGTACTGGAGAGGCAAAGTCTTGGAAGTGGCCAAAGACTTCCCTGAGTATGTGTTTGCTGTTTCTGATGAGGAAGATTATTCTTCTGAAATCAAAGATCTGGGCCTGCTGGAGAGCGGGGAGGATGTCAATGTGGCCATTCTGGATGAAGGAGGCAAGAAGTACGCTATGGAACCGGAGGAGTTCGACTCTGATGTGCTCAGGCAGTTTGTGATGGCGTTCAAAAAAGGTACAGCTGCTCAAGTGGGGTTCTCTGAGCTGCGTGCTTTGGCTTCCCTCCTTTGCTGAGAGTTTGCTGAGGCAGTAGCTCTGATAAAGGGGAGGTTTAGGCTGGACAATAGGAAAACCTACTGTACTGCGAGAGTGCTCAGGCATTAGAAGAAGCTGCACAGGGAGGCACTGGAAGAGAGAAAGGTTCTAGGGAACTGCGAAGCAGCTTGTTGCTGTATGTAATGGTGAGTGCCAGCAGGCTGGAGCCAGGCTCTTCTTGGCAATCCCTAATGACAGGACAAGGGACAAGGGGTGGAAGCTGAGGCATAGGAAGCTTCATTTAAACACGAGGAGGAATTTTTTCCCTGTGAGGGTGACAGAACACTGGAACAGGCTGTCCAGGGGGGTTGTGGAGTCTCCCTCTCTGGAGATATTGAAAACCTTCCTGGACGTGTTCCTGTGTGATCTACCCTAGGTGATGCTGCTCTGGCAGGAGGGTTGGACTGGATGAGCTTTGGAGGTCCCTTCCAGCCCCTGACATTCTGGGATTCTATGATTCACAAAGAAACTGTGCCAACACCTGCCCAGCAAGTTGGCCTGTGCTCCCATGCAGAGCTGGTTTCATTCCTGGTGCCAGCCTTCCTGTTTTTTCTCCTTGGCACAGATCAGAAGGATGGCTTTTGCTGTGTCCTGATGTATCTTGTGTTTGACTTCCTCCTAGGAAAACTGAAGCCTATTGTGAAGTCCCAGCCAGTGCCAAAAAGCAACAAGGGACCTGTGAAGGTGGTGGTGGGTAAAACATTTGATGCCATAGTCATGGATCCCAAGCATGATGTCCTCATCGAGTTCTACGCCCCATGGTGTGGACACTGCAAGAAGCTGGAGCCGGTGTATACCGAGCTGGGCAGGAAGTACAAGAACGAGAAACACCTGGTGATAGCCAAGATGGATGCCACTGCCAACGACGTGCCCAGCGACCACTACAAAGTGGAGGGGTTCCCCACCATCTACTTTGCTCCGAGGGACAGGAAGAACAACCCCATCAAATTTGACGGCGGGGACAGAGATTTAGAGCACTTGAGTAAATTTATAGAGGAGCACATGACAAAAGTCTCCAGAGCAAAAGAAGAGCTTTAGATGGGATGGGAGTGGGGAAGGAAAGCCCTTGGTGTGCTGTAGGGAGAAGTGAGTTCCTGACACAACTCAAGCTAGAGAGAGCTTGAGCGGCTGGAGCCAGGAAATTATCGAGCAGTAAGGCAATTGCAGTACCTTTTGTTTTTTTCTGTATGGCAGAAGAGATTCTCTGGACACTGAACTTCTCTGACACAAAGTCTTCAGTTAGTTACTGTTTGAACTTTTGGAGAAAAATACAGCTTTTATTTTTGGTGACTGTCTTGAGCTCGATTCTTTGACTCGGATGCAGCTGTTAAGAGATGTTAGCAAAAGAGAACCAGATCTCTCTGCTGAACAGATTGTTTGTCGTCTTTGGTGGTGGAGCAGTGGTTTGAGCCAGTCTGTCTTCTGTGATAGTTCTGTGTACCTCTGCATGGAATCACAGAACCACTTTGCTTGGAAAAGACCTTTCAGGTCATCCAGTCCAACTGTTCTCTAACTTTACCAAATCTGGGTCTAAACCGTGTCCCTCAGCACCATGTTTCTGCAGCTTTGAAACACCTCCAGGGTGGGAATTCAACATACTCCCTGGGAAGCCTGTTCCAGCGTTAGAGAACCCTTTCAGTGAAGAAGTTTCTTCTCATATCCAACCTAAACCTCTCCTAGTACAACTTGAGGCCACTTTTCCTTGTCCTTGTTACTAAGGAGAAGAGAACAGCTCAATGCTACAGAGAGCAAGGTGTCCTCTTTCCCCTCCTTTCCTTCAAACTAAACAGCCTGAGTTCCCTCAGCTGCTCCTCACCAGGCCTGCTCTCCAGATCCTTCTGCATCTTTGTTGCCCTTCTCTGGGCACACCCCAGCACTTCAATGCCTTGCTTAGAGTGAAGGGCCCCAAACTGAGCACAGTACTCAAGGTGTGGCCTCACCAGTGCAGATCACTACCCTAGTCCTGGTGGCCACGTTATTCCTGATCCAGGCCAGGGTGCTGGTGGCCACCTTCAACAGTGCTTGGAACCCTCACTCCAAGAAAGACCTTGAGGTGTTGGAGTGGGTTCAGAGGAGGGCAACAAAGCAGGAAAAGGTCTTGGTGAACAGGTCTAGTGAGGAGCCACTGAGGCAACTGCCTGGCTTGGTCTGGAGAGGAGGAGGCTGAGGGGATGCTTTCTGGCTCTCTACCATTCCCTGAAAAGAGGTTGGAGTGAGGTGGGTGTCAGTCTCGTCTCTTCTCCTGTAGCTTGTTACCTGGGAGGAAACTGCCTGAAATTGTGCAAGGGGACGTTTAGGTTGGATGTGAGGCACAGTTTCCACCCTGCAAGAGTGCTCAGGCATTGGAACAGGCTCCCCAGGGAGGTGCTGGTGTCACCATCCCTGAAAGCATTCAGGAAACGTGTAGATGTGCTGCTGAGGGATACAGTTTAGTGGTGGACTTGGCAGTGTTGGGTTAGACTCAAGGAACTTGGAGGTCTTTTCTGGCCTCTGACTCTGTGAAGAACTGGGTTTACATGATGGTACTGTGCTGTTGGTGACTCTTTCCAGCATTGTGCTTTCTGCACCATGCCTCAATGTCTGGCTGAGCTCCACACCCATAAACACACACCATGAAATCTCTATGGCCGTGTCTTGGCAGAGGCTAGGTAAGACTGTGAGCATGGAAGGGCTTAGGTCTGGAAGGGCATGGCTGTTCTTCAGCTTAATTTCTGCATAGAGGAAAGAAGAGCCCTGCTCTCTGAATGCCCATGGGTCTTTAGCTGAGATGCCAATTGCAGTTGCAGAAATGCTGTTTGTTCCAAGCCCCAAGCTGTGTGTGGCTTCATTGTTTCCTTTCCCTTTCTGTCATAGGTCAATTTAAAGCAGTTGTGTAAAAACAGATAGGCAGTGAGCCTATCGGAGGTGAAGGGTCTGGAGAACAGGGCTTGTGTGGAGCAGCTGAGGGAACTGGGCTCATGTAGTCTGGAGAAGGGGGATTGTTTCATCTGCAGGAGAAGCCTAGAATTGTCAGAGCTGGAAAGGACCTCAAGGATCATCTAGTTCCAGCACTCCTTTTGTGGGCAAGGACACCTCACGCTGGATCAGGTTGCTCAGAGCGGCATCCAACTTGGCCTTAAAGACCTCCAGGGATGGGGCTTCCACCACCTCCCTGGGCAACCTGTTTCAGTGCCTCACCACCCTCATGGTGAAGAACTTCTGAACCTACCCACTTGTAGTTTTGCTGCCTTCCCCCTAATCCTAGCACTACCTGCTAAAAAGTCCCTCCCCAGCTTTCCTGTAGGCCCTCTTCAGATATTGCAAGGCCACAATAAGGTCTCAGAGCCCCCTCCTCTGCACCCTGAACAACCCCAACTCTCTCTGTCTCCAGAGGAGAGCAGCTCCAGCCCTCTGCTCATCCTGGTGGCCCTTCTCTGGCCATGTTCCACCACATCCAGACCTTCCTTGTAACAGAGGTTCCAGAGCTGGATGCAGTATTCCAGGTGGGGTCTCAAGAGAGTGATGTAGAGGGGGAGAATCACCTCCCTCGACCTGTGGCCACACTCCTCTTGATGCAGCCCAGCATCTTGTTGGCTTTCTGGGCTGCAAGTGCACACTAGTGACTCGTGTTGGGTTTCTCATCCACCAGCACCCCCAAGTCCCTCTCCCAGGAGGCTGAGGGGAGAACTAGCTCTCTACAAGCACCTGACAGGACATTGCAGACAGGTGGGGTTTGGTCTGTCCTGCCTAGTGATGAGGTAAGTGGAGAGGATATGGTCCCCCACCAGGGGAGGTTTAGCTTGGACATCAGAAGTAGTTCCTTGTTTTTCCTGCAGAGCTCAGAACTGGATGCATTACTCCAGCTGTGGCCTCAGCAGGGCAGGGTAGAGGGGGAGGGACACCCTCCCTTGACCCACTGGCCGCACTCTTCGTAATGCATCCCAGAATACTGGTGGCCTTCTTGGGCAGGAGCGTGCATTGCCTACCCCTTGCCATGTGGTGGAACTGGCTGCAACTCCTTTCCCTTCATTTATGCACTCTTTTCTCAGTGCACCCCAGAGCTTAGGCTTTGCTTTTTCACCTACCATAGAGTTCTGCACCAAAAGCTTACTCCATACTTGTTAGACAAAACTTCTTCCAGCACCTGCAGCAGCAGCATCTCTGCTGGTGGCCTGTAGACTGGGAGCTGCATCCTGCATCTCCTTGAGGTGGCTGCAGATGTGACAAGACTTAGTGCATGGCAAAGGGTGACAGACCTTCAAGGCACAGGAGCTCAGTGAGGGTCAGCAGAACACTCTCAGTGTTCTGGCAGCTCAGCAGCCCAGCACAGCAGCACTTCCCCACCCCTGCCCTTCTGTGTGCCCTGCTCCCCCAAGCATCTCCAGGGTGCTGGGCTTGGGCAGCACCCCGTGTGTTGGTGGCTTTCCTGTCCTGGGGAGACCAGAATGGGACACAGGAGTCCCCATGCGGCCTCAGAAGTGCCAAATGAGGGAGGAGAGCATTGTTTGGGTTTAAAACATAAGTGGAAACTTTTAGTGAAAAGTCTCTGTCCAGCAGTGCCTACTGATCTCCAGTGGCCTCCCCCAGGGTCCCTCAGACCCCAGGGGAGGCAGCTGGAGCTTGTTGCACTCCCCTGGCCCCATGGCCAGGCCCAACAGCCTGTGTGGAGCTGCAGGGGAGTCCAACAAGCTCCAGCAGACTGATGCCCTCTGCTAGGACTTCCACCTCCACCATCTCATTCCAAGGGTCCAGGGAACCTATCTCAGGTCAGCCAGGTGCCTCCAGTCCCTGCCTCAGCCATGTTGCAGGTGTGTCTGTGTCCCTGTCTCCTGGATGGGGCTGGGACCTGCACTGCACAGAGCTGCTCTCCTAGATGGAGCCTCAGGGTCTGTGACAGAACTGTGCTCCTCTGTTCCCTGCACTCACTAGGAGCTGAGGAACCATGAGCCTGTTATTTGCCTGAAATCCTCGGGGGGGGTGGGGGTGGGGGGGGTGTTCTAGCTCCCAAAACACTTGAAAGGACACAAAACACAAAGGATGGGGGTGGAGAGAGGATTTTATTTTATGTTGTTTTGGTCGTTTTGGTTTTTGGAAGGCAAAAAAAACCCGGGGACACTTCCTAGTCCCTTGGAAGAGAAACAAAAGCCTTCCTGCCCTAGCTGCAGGGCATGAGAGGTATCTTCCCGGGGCAGGAGCAGCGGGCAGTAGCCCAGCCGAAAGGGAGGGCGCCCTGCAAAGTGGTCATGCTCAGTGCTGCAGAGGAAGGCAAAAAAACCGCGGGGGAAAAAATTCCTTCCTGACCCCAGGGCAGGCAGTCGGCTACTCCCTGAGCATGTGAGCAAGACCTGGTGCCTCCTCCCGCAGGCTTCTCATGCCTCCCAGGAGATGGCCAAGCCCTCCGCTCCCTCAAACGGGAGCCACTATCTCAGGGGCTTGCCAGAGGGGACAAATGCCCTTGGCCTGGTAGATCCTGACAAGAATAAGAATCCTTCCTATGCCTGGTGGGGTACCACTAGGTGCACCAACAGCCCCTGTGGACCTCCAAGGCAGTCCAGCAGGTGCTCCCGGAGCCCTCCCTTGTCCTCTGTCGCCCTCCCAAACCCAAGTTCTTCCTCCCTCTCCCAAGGCCTGCCAAGCTCTCCGACGTCCTCCGGCGGTATTCAATGGGCGCCGACTCTGTCCGATGGTCTCCGACGGCCTCCGTCCGACGCTCTGCGATGTTCCCGGCGCTGGCCGACGTGTCCCACGGCTGCCGACAGGAGATGGCAGCCGCTCGCCTCGCCGCTCGCCCACAGCTCAGGGCAGAGGAGAGGCCCGGTGCCCTTCGTGAGGGACGGGTTCGGAGGTGGCATGGCAGGGCTCAGCTGCGCCCGGGGCCGTTGCGGCTGCGCCCGCCTAGAGCAGCCGGCGGAGGCGCTGGCGCAGTTGTCGCAGCCGGCGCAGCTGCCGCTTCTCTGCAGCCAGGGACTCGAAGGGTCCCTGGCAGCCCCTGGCCGTCCTCGCGGGCTGTTGGGCCCATGCTGCTAGAGGCGGGAGGGCCAGGCTGGAGGAGTGCCCCATAAGGCAGAAGGGAATAGGCTCTGCCTCCAGGAGCTCTTTGGGAACTGGTGGATCCAGCTCCATGGGCTCTTGATGAACTGGAGGTGGATTCAGCTCCATGGGCTCAGGGCCGCTCTTTTGGGGCTTGACCCTCATGGGCTTGATGTGCTGCCTGGAGGTCTTGCAGCTCCTGCCTGCCCTTGTCTGGGCTGGGGGAAATGGAGCTATGCTCAGAGGTTCTAAGACCTCTTCTCAAGTGCCCCCTTGACTGTGGCCTCTCTGTGTTGTTCCTGAGGCCTCTTCTCTGTGGTCTCTCTCACCTGGCTTTGCCAGAAGCTCCTCTCCCAAGCATGCTTGGTGTCAGAGTGAGGCTGCACAGCCAGCTGTGGGCCAATCACAGGCCTGCTTGCTCGGGCAGCCAATCACAGGCTGCCATTGTCACCAAGGGCAATTGCTGTGGCAAATGGGCTTGAAGGTGCCACAGGGAAGAACTCTGAAGGCCCAGCTGTGGGAAACAGTTGAAGGCCCTACTGGGAGTGAGTGTTGGAAGCTGCACTGGGGGAGGCTTTCGAAGGCCCTACTGGGAGTGAGTGTTGGAAGCTGCACTGGGGGAGGCCTTTGAAGGCCCTACTGGGAGTGAGTGTTGGAAGCTGCACTGGGGGAGGCCTTTGAAGGCCCTACTGGGAGTGAGTGTTGGAAGCTGCACTGGGGGAGGCCTTTGAAGGCCCCACCTAGGGAAGCAACTTAAAGCCCTACTGGGATAAGCCATTAAAGACTCCATTTGGGGAAGCCATTTGAGGCCCCATTTGTGCACAGACAGTGGCTGCCCCTCACATGTCAGGACTGCCCTCCAGCTCCCCTTGTCTAAGGGTAGTACTGCTGTATGTGTGGCTGTGGGACAAGGGGAAACTCCATCATCCTTTTTGCAGTATGAGGGAGAAACACAGGATGTGGCAGGTAGAAGGGAACAAATCCCCCTAAACCAAACACAGAGTCCCTGTGTTGTCACTTATGCACAGAGCAGAGTTGATAGGAAGCCCTTGTGGTGCACCCAGCCTGTCTGCTCAATGTGCTGCCTGCTTTGCTGGCAGCCCTGGGCTCCAGTCACCTTTGCCAGTATTTGCATCTCTTTTGGGACATGAGTGCCAATTTCTTCCATCTGACACTGTTTCCTGTCTCACTAGGTGTCTTCAGATTGTCTTCAGCATCTACCAGAGAGGCGCATTGCGCTTTACAGGCATCCATTTGGTATCAGCTGCCAACTGTGGCTACCGCAGTGTGGCCAACAGAAGAGGTGAGCGGGAAGGAAAGAGGTGAGGTGAGAAGGAAAAGTCAATCTAAACTCTTCCAACTCTGAAGGTGATTTCTGTTTTGGAAAGGGAATTGATTCTACAGCCACTGCATGCAAAAACCTTTGATATTTGCCCTTGATACTGGCTCTCCCCATCAGTGTTGTCACTGCCAGCAGGAGCCACTGCCTGTGCAAACCTTCCCTGAGCTGCAGAAAGGGCCTCANGAGTCCCTGTGTTGTCACTTATGCACAGAGCAGAGTTGATAGGAAGCCCTTGTGGTGCACCCAGCCTGTCTGCTCAATGTGCTGCCTGCTTTGCTGGCAGCCCTGGGCTCCAGTCACCTTTGCCAGTATTTGCATCTCTTTTGGGACATGAGTGCCAATTTCTTCCATCTGACACTGTTTCCTGTCTCACTAGGTGTCTTCAGATTGTCTTCAGCATCTACCAGAGAGGCGCATTGCGCTTTACAGGCATCCATTTGGTATCAGCTGCCAACTGTGGCTACCGCAGTGTGGCCAACAGAAGAGGTGAGCGGGAAGGAAAGAGGTGAGGTGAGAAGGAAAAGTCAATCTAAACTCTTCCAACTCTGAAGGTGATTTCTGTTTTGGAAAGGGAATTGATTCTACAGCCACTGCATGCAAAAACCTTTGATATTTGCCCTTGATACTGGCTCTCCCCATCAGTGTTGTCACTGCCAGCAGGAGCCACTGCCTGTGCAAACCTTCCCTGAGCTGCAGAAAGGGCCTCACTGAGTAGAGACTGAGCTGAGAAGGCACAGCACTGAGCAGAACCACTCCTAGTCTGGCTCACACCAGAACATGATCTCAGATGGTCTTCTGTAGCTACTCAAAAAATGATCCACTTGGGATCATAGAATCACAGAATGGTCTGGGTTGGAAGGGACCTCCAAAGGCCATCTAGTCCAACACTCTCAGCAGTCAAAAGGGACATCCTCAAGCAGATCAGGTTGCCCAGAGCCCTGTCAAGCCTCACCTTGAATATCTCCAGGGATGGAGCCCTAGGCAGCCAATTCCAGAGTTTGAATATCCTCATGGTAAAGAACTTGTTCCTAACATCCATTCTAAATCTGCTCTTCTCTAGTTTGAAGCCATTGCCCCTTGTCCTGTCACTGCAGGCCTTGGTAAACAGTTTCTCTCCAGCCTTCTGGTAGGCCCCCTTCATATACTGGAAGGTTGTTACTAGGTCTCCCCAGAGCTCCCACATCAAGGAAGAAAAGCTTGCTGATGGTAAGGGGCACTGGACTTTCTGTGGTGGAAAATAGCTCAGAAAACACAGGTAACCTTTCTTCATGGTACTTGCATGTGAAAGGCCCAGAGTTGCTCCAATACTCTGTTAAAATCAGTGGCAAGAACCCAGACCCCAAATAATTTCATTCTGTAGGTGATGATGCCTGGGTTTCTCACATGCCCACAGGTAGAAGGTTCCACTGGCATCTGGCTGCTCTCCATGCAGAGGCAGCTTTCCTTGTGATAAGAAAGAGCCAGTGGCAAAGGATAGGTTAAAACAACAGGAAACAAAAGACCAATAAGGCTCCTGAGTTCCAGGTTACCTTACAGACAAACCTACTTTCCTTGACTGGAAGCTCATCTTTGCTCATCAGCTGTCATTGCTGGTTTTATGCTGCTCGTCAGGTACTGGAAAGCTCTTTTTGCACTCCAGAGTGGGTGCCAGCTTACTGTGGACCATTCTGTACCAACCATCTACCTACTACACGGTGAGCTGGATGCATTTTCCTCTTTTTCTGTCACTTGTTACTGGGGTGAAGGCCACATGTTTTTTGTGGTGATAAAAGAAGGAATGAATGTTGCCTGACTCAGGAGAGGTGCTCTTCTAATAAGCAGAGACTAACTCTGATATCAGAATCCATCAAATGCACTCAGAAGTGTACTGATGGACATCTGTTTGCCACCAGAAAGAAGTAGCTATTGCATGGTTCTCTGATGTCTTTGGCATCTCCTTCCTCCTAGGCCAACTTTTCTTTCCAATAAAAGACTCAGAATTTAAAATTTAGGTGACTGGTCCTTGCAGTGTGTTCTAAAGTCTGAAATTTGGTATTGGGGATGCACCTACAGGAGCAAAATCCTTCTGGGTGGGGAGAAGATCCAAAACAGGGCAATCAAGCTCCAGTCAGCATGAAATACTGAGGAAAGGGCCTGAAAGCTACCTCTTTTCTGGGCTTACAGCAGGCTCCATGAGGCCACAGGAATGTCTTTGCAGTCTGTAGTGATCCTCAGCATCAAACTCCCTCTGGAAAGCAGGTTACTGACATGCCCCATTGAAGAACTCCTCTTTGTGAGGGTGTGACTCTCCACATTTTTTATTGGTGGTTATAGCACCTGCCTAAGATCAAGGAGGTATCTTCCCCTCATAATAATACTTGGAAGTGCATCTCTTGAGACAATGCTCTGGCTCTCTACCTACCACAGACAACTAGGCTGCCCACTCTGCTTCATCTTCTGTCAGTATCAATACAGGATGGGGAATGAGGTGCTTGGGAACAGCCCTGAGGAGTACTTTGGAGTGCTGGTGGGTGAAAAGCTGGACGTGAGTTGACTCTGCCCTCCCAGCCCAGAACCAACCCTGTCCTGGGCTGATCCCCAGCAACATGAGCAGCTGGTGGAGGTAGGGGACTCTGCCTCTCTGCCGTGCTGAGACCACACCTGCAGCCTGGGGTCAGCTCTGGAGCCCTCAGCATAGGAGAGACATGGTTGTTGAGTATCTGTCTCTGAAGGCATTCAAAACCTTCTTGGACATGTTCATAGATTCGTAGAATGGTTTGTGTTGGAAAGGACTTAGAAGATCATCTCATTCAAATCTCCCTGGCATTGGTAGGGACACCCTCCACTAGACCAGGTTGCTCAAGACCGTATGGGGTTTACTCTAGGTGATTTCCCTTTAGCAGGGCGGGATTGAACTAGGTGATCTTCAGAAGTTCCTTTCAACCTTTACCATTCTGTGATTCTTGGATAAACCTGTCCAGAGGAGGCCACAAGAATGATCTGAGAGCTGGAGTGCCTCTACTGTGAGGCCAAGCTGACAAAGTTGGTGTTATTCAGCCTGGAGAAGAGGGGGCTTTGTGGAGACCTTAGTGTGGCCTTTCAGGACTTAAAGGAGCTGATAAAAAAGCTGGGAACAGACAGACAGGTTTGAAACTAAAAGAGGGATATCTAGACTGGAGAGAAGTAAGAATTTTTTTTATGCTTAGGCTGGTAAGACCCTGTCCAGGGTTGCCCAGAGTGGTGGTAGATGCTTCATCCCTGGAACCATTCCAGGTCAGGTCGTTTGGGGTCCTAAGCAGCCTGCTGTAGTCACAGATGTCCCTGCTAACTGCAGGGAGATTGGACTAAATGGCTTTTAGAGTTCCCTTCAACCCAAACCATTCTATGATCCCAATATCCACATTTCCAACCAACTTCTCAGTGGTATAGTTTCTCTGCTGCTGCTGCTGCCAGGCTCCGCAGCACAGAATGATGTCTGCTAGTGTAGACAGCTTGGTGAGGTGCCTGTTTGGGGACCAAAGTGACAGGATGGAGAGGTGTTCAGCCACCAAGATCCCTTGGCTTCTGGCAGTCACTGCTCTGCCTCATGCTGGCTGCAGGAGCCCGCTCACCTGCTGGCCTTTGCACCCCTTTTCCCAGATCTGTGCATGGGGAATGGCTGAGAAATCAACAGCGGAGCCAAACCTGGCTGTGCTGCAGGTGAGGGGCTTCACAAGTGTCCTGCTGTGAGCCCAACCACTGCTTACTGCTCAGTACTGTCACTACCAAGCTCAGCCTCTGCTCAGCAAGGCACCTTCTGCAGACCAGGGCAGGTTTGCACAGACAGTGGCTGGTGCTGGCAGGGATGACACTGATGGGGAGACAGCCCAAGGGTTGGGGTGCAGACCAAGGGCACTGCTACATCTCGTGTGCCACCTTGGGCTGCAGGGAGGAAAAGGCTGCAGCTGGGGGGAGAGAGGGGACAGGACCCCTGCACTGTCATCAACAGCAGCTTGCCCAGGATCACAATGTCCAAGTGGGTTTGGAATCTCTCCAGAGGAGACTCCACAACCTCTCTGGGGAGCCTGCTCCAGGACTCCAGTGCTCTTCTTTTCCTTGTGTTTAGGTGGAATCTCCTAGGTTCCACTTTGTGCCCATTGCCCCTTGTCTTGTCACTGGGCACTATTAAAAGAAGTCTGGCCCTATCCTCTTGCCCCCCACCCTTTCTCTCTTACTGAGCATTGAGGAGATCTCCTCTCAGGCTGCTCTTCTCTAGGCTGTACAACTCTAGGTGTCTCAGCCTTTCCTCCTCGCAGAGATGCTCCAGGCACCACAGCGTTTTTGTAGCCTCTGCTGGAGCCTCCAGTAGTTCCCTGTCTCAAGGCACTGTTCCTAGGGGAATACATAGGAATACCTACAGGGAACATTGAGTTAACAGATACTGGATCAAAAGATTGCAAAAAGGAATGTTTGAGTGCATTCACATTCCGCGGCTCTGTCCTTGTGCCACACCAGGCTGAGGGGCTGGTGAGGGTAGGCTAGGGGTGCAAAAGACTAGTCAAGTGCAGTAGTGGGAAGGGGGGAAAGAGAGAACGAGGAGATCAATCTGTAACTGACTGTGAACAATCAATTGAGATGCCCCACTACCTTCGGACCAGCCGACAGTGTTTTGCCACCACGTATCTATTTATACCTTTATTACTTTGCCCTTTCGCAGTTGCGGCGAATTGAAGGGTACTATGCCTTATTTTCCCCTGGAAATGCACTTCCATTTCTAGTGGTGGCAGCATAAAAAAAGCCTCAATCAGCAAAGCCCTTGAAGAAGCGCATCGAGATGTCCCCTGCGGGACCGAGCCGCCCCGCGGCATTCTGGGAGAGCGATATGCAAATCAGCATGCGTCGCCCCGCCTCCCGCCCGCCCTCCTGCAATGGAAACTGT
>VWYK01086973.1:779-12600 GCA_013399775.1 Semnornis frantzii | reverse complement strand
GACCAGCACCAACCTCAGAGCTACAATGACCTTTCACGAAGTTGTAGACAACCATCAGGTCTCCCCTCAGCCTCCTCTTCCTCAAGCTAAAAAGGCCCAATTTCTTCAGTCACTATTCTTAAGATCAATAGATCTCCAGGCCCTTCATCCTTGCTGTCCTTTGCATAGGCTCCAACACCTACATATCTCCCTTGTAATCAGGTGCCCCAAACTGGACACAAGACTCGTAGTGTGGGCACTCCAGCGCCAAGTGCAGGTGCACGATCACCTCCCTGCTCTAGCTAGTTGCACTATTTCTAATCTAAGCCAGGATAACATTGGCTTTTGTTGTCACCTGGACACACTGCTGGCTCATATTCAGCTGCTTGTCTGTTACAACCCCTAGGTCCCTTTCTGCCAGGCAGCTTCCCAGCCACACTGCCCCAAGCCTGTAACATTGTTTGGGGTTGTTGTGGCCCAAGTGCAGGAATGATGAGATGAAAGGGGAAAGGTTTTGCATTCGTGTATTAAAAGGTCAGAAAGTCATGTTGTTTGTGTATTTTTTTCCTGATGGAAAAGTATTTAAGATATTTCCTGTGACTAGTGAAGAATAGGAGATTATAGGAGTAGAACAATGGAAAACTATGCTGTGATCAGATGCATGAAAAGAGATAGTCATGGTTAACACGGAAAGAAGTATCTCTGGAAATGAATGTGAAACTATCATGTCTTTAGTTCTCATCACTTTTAAAACCTCATCTGCTCTTCATAAACCATGTGGTTGCTAACTTTAGGTCTGGAAGGTTAAGACCGCTCATCTTACCTAGTAAGACGTTAATTTACAATAAATCTGCTAAACTGCTGGTTTCTGATGTCATCTCATGTGGTCTTCAAAGCGTGTTAGAAAAAGCCAACATTCATAAGCAATTCAGAAATGACTACCAAGAAGCTGATGTCTAAATATGGGAAATAAATTACGCTGCACCTGTCTTCTACTATGAGCATATTTGTTGCAGCAGATTGTATTAAACATTTAGAATATGATGTAAAAATTTTAAATAGCATTTCGATTGATTTTCTAACATATTAAAAACATTTTTTCCTCTTTTTAATGGAAGAAAAAAAAATGAGTGGAATTATTATCTTTCTTTATGTATTTTTTTTATTGTCCCAGAAATTCTCTTTGTTGGGACACAACCTGAATGGGATTAGTTTGGCAATTATAGGAGGTGTGCGAAACAGAGTGGGGAAGGAGATGGTCAGTATTGAAGCAGTGTATCCCTTATTAGATGCTCAATTGCCAAATGAAAACATTAATTTCTTTCAGACTAAGAGGTGCTCATGTCTTAATTATGTTTGTTCGTTATTGAGTGGTCAGGCTTTTGTCCCAGAAGTATTGTAATGTAATACCTAAAAGTGGGAGAAGTTGCTGATGGAAGTAGAAGTGACCAGCAGCCCACAAATGTGAATCTTGCACGTGCGTGACATGGAGCTGTCTTCTGTGACCAAATCTGAACAAATGTTTAAGTGTGCAGTTAAATTCCAGACTACTCTGGACTGAAAATAAGTATACACTGGGTCAACCTTTCTGCACTTGCTCCTTTTCCAGACAGATTTCTTTACTGCTGGGTTCCTCCACATAGCAACTATTTGTCTTTCTGTAGCCTGAATTTAAGGACTTGAGCAAGCAGCACGATTCTGCTTCACTAATCTCTTGCAGATAATTTTGCTGATGAATACTTAACAAGTGCAGAGAGTGCAGCTGCTGCAGTGTGCATAACTTCCTCATTCTGCCAGTGTAGAGGTTTTAACCTTTTAATTCAGGAAAAATGTGAAATTCTGACTTCCTCCTTGCAAAATATGGCATATTTTTAGCTCATTGCATGTTATATGCCTGGTATACTGCTCGGGCCCAGACAAATACAGAAGTCAGAACCTGTTTCAAAGAGGTCAGCTTGTTCTGCATCTGAGCTCTGTATACACCAAAGGCTGAACCTCAGAAGGTGACACAGAGTATTAAGGCAAAATTTAAGTTTCCTAAACTCAGACTTTGATCCCCACAGTCCTGTCCAGGGTGAAGTACTGTGCAATGTATGGAATCCAAAACTTAAGGACAAAAATAATTCCTACAGGAGGAAAAGAACTGCCTATACAGGGCTATCGTGGTCCAAGCAGTAGACTTGTGATGGTTCATTAGTGTGATCTCAGAGTGCAAAAACTCAGGCAATCATGCCAGGGTTCACTTCAGTCAGCAGCACACACTATTATTTGCCTGTAAGATAGTGTGCGATAGGTAGGGGAAAGTGAGAGAGGAAAGGTTAAAGAACGTAAAGGGAGAGAAGAGAAAGAGGTTTATAGCTACCATCAATGTGAAGGTCCAAAGACATCTCCCTGGTCCTGGGTCCAGTCCTGCTGGTCCTTCTCATTCTTTGTTGACCCTGGTGGTGAAAGCTTTTGGAGTTCTGTTGCTAGGGAGACCTGTTTTGTAACCAATTTCATACCTGACCATGTCCAAAGTCCACCTCTTCTGCCCCCCACAATTAAGGCTTCCATGCATGTCTATGTAGGAGTGACCGAGGTGCGGTCTGGGCCCAAGGAGCCATGCCCAAGGCATGCTTTGCCTTGGAGACATGCAGCCTTGGGCCAGGAGGTGTTTTCACCTTATATTGACATTATAAAGAGCAAAGTTCACTAAGGTTTGTGGTTCCACTGGGCATCAATGCCTTTTGGCAGCAGTTGTGGTTCTTTGTTCCAAAGCAATAATCATGCACAGTGGAGTCGTCCATCACCACGCAGGCACAGATGGTTGGTACCAGGTAGACCTCTTCCCATGGGACCTGCACCTGCAAATCTGTGGAGACCACATTCCATCGTACAGGCTCAGTAACTCAATTAGCAGTTTATTGTGGAGTAGGCTGCTGTGAACTCATCATTAGCCTGAAGGCCAGTCCAAGAGTTTAGGGTGCGGAGGTCCCCATTCCTGACGGCAGTGATGAGGCAGACAACGCTCTCTATTCAGACGACTCCTTACCAGGGCTTGGGGAAGCGATCATCTGTCTCTGACACAATCCAGTGGATGAAAGGAACAAGGACTGGGGAATCCTTTTGTTTCTGCATCTGAAGACAATGGTCTCTTGCAGACAGTTGCCTGCTCTCTAGACAGTAGGTGATTGGACTTAATGTCGCCAACATGAGCATAGCATTAATTTTTCCCAAGTGTCTGATGGGGCCACAGTGAGAAGAATTTGGTACATGCTAAATGTCACAATAAAGTCAAATGATTATAAGCTTTTTCTTGGCTGGAGTATAGGCATGTACAGGTTCTATCCCTGTACAGCGAATGGGTGCATACTTGTTGATCAGAAAAAGTTTCTGACAAGAATGAGAACTCAAGTTGTCTTCTTGCTCTTCAGTCTTCTTTTTTTTCCCTCCCATTTTTCTTTTTTTTCTGGCAGTGGCGACAGAGGCTTAAGTATTTTGTTTGCCGTGTAAGTCCAGTCCCACTGGCTCATTTTACATGAGTCAATAACAATCATGTTTGTAAAGTACTTTGTGTTACATCCTGAATTTCAAGTTCTAGGAGGAAGAGCACATTTCTTAATGCATCCTCAATCTCTTTTCGGTCAAAACCTCCTCCCCTTTCTGTCTCTCGAGGTTCTGCAACACATGGGGCAGTACTGCCTGAAAAGTGGAGAAATACTGAGTGACAGGCTTTGGCTGGGACAAGGATGCTGCCTGTGACTTCCAGAAGAGGAAGCAGTAAAAGAATGCTATAGCAGAGTGAAAGAAGGAAAGCGAAAGAATGGACAAGGAATAAAGAAATTAAATATGGAAGAATGATGTAGCCCTGGATGACTAGCTGTCTTGAGGATCAGCTACAGATTTTTCACAAGACTGAGAAGGATATTTTTGTTTTCTGAAAGATTTTTGAATCAGTTCATTCTGAGCAAGGTTTGCAAACACAGAAAAACTCTGAGCTTGTCTTGCTTGTTTCTGAAGTGTTTAAAGAGAGAATCAAAGTCACTACTTCGGTTGTCAGTGCTAGTCACAGAGCAAATCCTCCATTCAGTTTCACTGCTGCAGTCTACTTGACTGGGAATCCTCTCTGCCCCTGTTTTGGTTCTGTGTTTGTGTGCATGCTTGTGTGTTCAGCCCAAGTCAGAACAAACATTTAGGAGTAAGAATAAGGAGTGTGAAAAGCTCTGACTGTATAATGTTTGTAGTGAACAGAAAACATAAAAGGTGTTCAGCATCAAAACTTTACCAGCTCCTTGTACTTTAGGCCTTCTTTCTTGTTCCCTTCATTATTCCTGTGTCAAAACTGCTGAGCCTTCTCGACAAGACCAGGTGAAGCAGTTGAGTAAAAAAGTTCCAGTCTGTGTTTTCTCATGTTGTGTTTGTAAGAGATGCTTAATTGCTTATGATGAACTGAACAGTCACTTTTTAACTAAAATCAGTGCAGGCTTTCTCCGCCCTCTAGCTAATGCCTGCTGCAATGTAAAAACCTGCAAAGCAGCACAAAATAAAAACAAACCCTTTTGGAGGTATTCATGACATTGAAAATGCCCAGGACTGTTAATACAGAGGTGGGCAGAAGCGTTTTTACAACAGGTTTGTTTGCTGTTTGACAGGTGGGGTTGAAGCACTTAAAGATTTCACTGCATATCTGAAACAACAGTGGTGACACCATGAAGCTAAGATCGTTGTCTGTTACAAACAGTGCTTTATGGTGCTGTGAGAGACTTTCTGCCACTTCTCTGGAGGATGGATTTTGAGCTCATTTTTTAACACAACGTAGTTTGTCTTGGTGTGTTCTGTGCACATTGTGCATCCAATATCTTATGTATGCTAACTGTACAGCCAACCATCCACAGAAACTGACAACTGCAAGCACCAAATTTTTATTGCCAGTTCTTTATTAAATGCGAAGTACATAAAAGGATGAAATCTAGAGGTGTGAAACACCGCTAGTTAGGAAATGCATGCCTCTCATATCTTCCAATCAAATACAGTTGTTGAAGCTACCTGAGCTCTGCTGGAGAGAAGCTAGTGACTGTTTCATGTGTCTGGGATTGTAGCTAGTGTCTCACTGACTTTCCAGTTTATTTGCCAAAGTCCAGATAGGGAAGACTGCAGTATGTCATCAGCATGCAGTACGGACACAATTGGAGTAGATTTTTTGGCCAGAAACACTCATACATGTAGAGCTCAGTCTGAATGTGCAATGCAAGAATGTTGGAAACCTGAGTCACAGTTGAATGAATCCAGTGTAAGCTGACAGTACAAGCTACAAATGCTGTTGTAATAGAATACCATAAGACATATTTACGTCTGTGCTGAGAACAGACAAATATTTTCATTTAATGGTGGGAATCCCTCTTTTATCAGTATAACGAAGCTAGACATAAACACAAATTTCAAAACTAGATTCTATTGCACACGTACAAAGCAGAAAAGCACTTGGTCGAAACTGCGTCTGTTAGGCTCCCCCTATGGTTTTCCTTATCCACTGAAGATACTGCTTTGTCAGTCGAGTGTAGACACCAGGGCCGTCAACAGCACCACACTTTTTTGCCTTCCCGAAAGCAGTGATTCCTTTCATCACATTGTTGCACCTTAAAGGTCCACCGGAATCCCCCTGGAAAAAGGGAGTAAAAATTGTCATTCAGATCTACAAAAGCAAAAAAAAATGCTTTTACATAAAATCTGCACCAGTTGCATGGAGGAAATGAGAATGAAGGCAGCGACAGTGTGGATATTTTTTTGTTTAATTTTTCACCCTCGGAAGTTAAGGTTTTCCCTAGGAAAAAAGGAAAAGACTTCGGTCTGATTTTTGGAGTGTGGGTAAGGAGGAACTAATCCGTCTCAGTGGTAAGGAATAGTTTGTCTTTTTTTGAATACCAAAAGTTGGGGAACTGCTTCTTGAAAAGCAGGAAGTAGAAATTTGTTCCTCTTTTTGTTTGCGTGAATTTGCTAACTCACTATATAAATCTTATAGAATCACAGAATCATAGAACGGTAAGGTTGGAAGGGACCTCAAGGATCATCTAGCTCCAACCCCCTGCCGTAGGCGGGACACCTCCCACTAGTACAGGTCACTCAAGGTCTCATCCAACCTGGCCTTGAACACCTCCAGGGAGGGAGCATTCACAACCTCCCTGGGCAACCTGTGCCAGTGCCTCACCACCCTCACTGTAAAGAACTTCCTCCTGACATCCAGTCTAAATCTTCCCTCTGCCAGTTTAAACCCATTGCCCCTCATACTGTCATTGCAAGACCTTGTAAATAATCCCTCCCAATGTGATAGTTCTTGCACAGCGATGCATTTGACTTGGGGCTCAGCAAAACTTGTTTTAAAGCCCTCTGGCATCACAGAGGCTGTTCCACTGAGGTTAGCTGCTGGAGAATGCACTTATATGCTGATGTGCAGAGATTCTCCTGTTCAAACCATGTTATTGAAGAAGATAAAAGCTGTCTGCCATGCCTGAGTACAGCCACAGCATCCAAAGCCTGTGCAGGTCATTCGTCTATCAGAAGTTTTGATGTTAAGGTTTAAAAGAACAAACCTTAATAAAGTCAGTCATTTTAAGTAAAATTCTTCACTGACCTGAAGAAGGGCAGCAATTACAAATTTGTAAAACTTGGTACTTTTTGTTTTAGTTTTTATGCAATCTCTGTGGATAGAGACAGGAAGCATACTTACATTGCACGAGTCCTTTCCTCCGTTAATACTCCCTGCACATATCATGTTGGATGTTATAACAGGGTTGTTGTTGTAATGACTTTTGTCATTACAGATTCTCCTGCTGATGACAGTGACATTGACCTCTCTCAGGGTGTCAGAAAGCTTTTTCTCACTGTTTTGAGTTTGCCCCCATCCTGCTACTGTGCAAGTTGTTCCTGGATTAGGATCATCATCTGAGGTAGGCAGTGGAATGAGTCGTACAGCTTTACCAAGAACTGCTCTTTTATGAAGCTGCAGAAGATATGGAAAATTGTTATTATGGGACAGAGTCTAGCAGAGGCCCAGATATTAACTGCTGGATCTTTTCTGTTACGGTAGTGGGGGATTACTATGTCCCTGTTTTGAAAGTCCTCACGTCTTTGGGATGGGTTTTGTGTAACCATTGTAAGAGTGAGGAAAATTAGTATTCTTTGTCAAAAAAACCCCTTTAGCTTCTGTTCAAATATTAGCTCTTAAAAATATCCTGTTTTGCTTCTCTGGCTTCCAGACTGCTGGGAGGACAAAATAACAGTAATCACTGAAGCTGACAAAACTGAGAATAGGATAAGACATTTTTAATTAGAACAGGATGTCCCATCTCCCCACCCCAAGCAGAGTATTAGAGTTTTAAAACAAATTATTTCTAATGTGAAATGTACTTCTTTTCTGTGTGCAGTCTTTATTCTTCCACTGAAAAACCAGAAATGAAAACCGTCAAACTCCAGACTTTTTCCGCTTCCAGCACTGCCATGTAGGACAGGAACTGCCCATTGCCTTAACCTGTAGTGCACCTCCAGTACCTCAGCCTGCTGGCTTAGCAGACCAGACTATCACTCCAGACGTCACCAGAAACCTCCTTGGTTCATGTCCTTCATGAGAAGGGAAAAACCAGTGCACTGCAGAAGACACATATTCCGTAAGTGTTGTGTACCTGCAACAGCATAATGTCATTTTCCTTAGAGCAGGAGCAGTAGCATGGGTAGGGAATTTGTTTTGCAATCTGAAAGACCTGTCTTTGTTTTTCTTTTGCTTCTGCCTTCAGTGAATGAGCTCCGAGAATCACTCTGGCTCTTTTCCTGAGAAGAGAGACAACATTGTTAGTGGGATTCGCTCATCATAATGCCATAATGTTCTGCTGACAAATGTGGAGCTGTCGCTGCCACAAAGTCTCTTGTACCACACCTGAAACAACTGTAATTTAGAAAAATACAAATCTTTACTCTGTTTTACAGGTAACCTTGGTGAATCAAAATGCTTCCATCCTACTTTCTGCTTCCCAGGAACATAGACAGGGTTCAGGCTCTTGACCCTGAACATGCCCTTTTAGTTTCCCTTTGGAAACTGAATGAGGGGTGCATGCATCAGCTTTGCTGTTGGTGATGATCTCTCCAAGTGTGCCTTCTGCAATTTATGCTGGAGTTTAGAATAACTCACAGCACTCTCAGTTCAGAGACCACCATGACTGGTCTGAACTGCAACACTGCTCTGCCCTAGTACCTTCTCAACACCATTTTCTGAGACCATGTGAGACATAGCTCATTTCTTTAACCTTTTCTGCAACTTCATATGCTTAGATATGGAAGTGGCAGTAGAAATGTTCCTGCTGAGGCTCTCTAATATGGTAACCAGGAGTTTGGCACTCTATAGTCAAGTGTTCCAGCAGACATTTATATCAGACCATGGCTATGGCAGTGTGCGAGAGCACAGTGCTGAATGGGAGAATATTCAGTGCACAAATGTGTAGTTTTGCCCTCGTTTGCATTGTGCTCTAGCACACACCACCTGCAGAAAGTGACTGTTTCTTTCAGCTATGAAGAGCTCTTTAACTGTTGACAGACCAGGCTAATTATTTACTGTCTTTCCTCTTAAAAGTCATTAATTTGGAAACACTCTTTACCTTATGTTCATAGGACATCTTTTTGGCCTTATGCTACCTTTGTCACATATGTCACATATGGCTTCCTGCATGTACAGGTCCAGGAAGATGGGTACATTCCTCTGGTGTCTGCAGAGTCCAGGGATTCACTGATCCTGGGCAGGCCATTGACAGAGCCTGTGTGGGGTCTGGCTTAGCAGCAGCTACAGTCCCCCTCACAGAGGTGAGGGGTGTGACATGTCATTTAATGCTCAGTCTTGCCTTGCTGAGGGACTCTGGGGCCAAATAATAATTTGCTTCTTGAGTCTGACAGGATGAAGAAAGGCACCCAGTAGAGCAAGGATCACTCAGTGTCTCTTGTCCACTGTCTTGAGGATTTTTGCTCCTATGTAGCTGCATGCTGTCTCTTTCTGTGGTGAACTGCTTATCTTAAACAGAATACCATGACCAAAACTTATTTTTGTTTCCTGAGCAACTATTTAGAGTGGCCAGTCCTCTGCCCTAGTGCATTGGTTGACTGACAAAACAGGGATAAACCTTTCCTCCAAATTCACTACCTAAATGTTGCTATTTGGTACTTGCATGCACCTAGAAGCTTGCAAAATACCTCTTCAGAAACAGTGAAGATCAGAGTATCTTGCTATTTTGGACTCATTTGAAGCCCACTTGTTAATATAAACTACAGCAACTGGAACACAATCGTGGTCATGGTAAATGCACAAACGCATCAGTGATATTAACTTTTCCTCTTGAGTAGAGTCACCAGATACTAAGGGCAGTCTCGGTAAGGACACTCAGATACTCACTAAAGACAACCAGGGCAAGAACTTACATATAACAGTGGGCAGCTGTTAACACCCAATCTTCCTTGATCAAAGCGCCTCCACAAACAGATTCATCTGGTCCTTTAATTAGGGCCATAAATGGTCTCGAGTGTGGTACTACTTCACTTCCTCCAATGATATCCACACACAAACCTAAAAAATAAGTAAACCATTATACACACTGCTGGGCTAACAAATACTACAAGGCACTCCAACAGGTGATGTAATTGCAAAGCACACAAACACACGAGTATGTAGAGATGTCACAATGCTGGGCTTCAGAATTTTAGAATTGCTCAGCACTACAACTTCTCTGTCAGTAACACCAAAATTAGATCAGTGGGGTGAGCTTTAACAAGAAAAACATCAAAGCACCAAAGTGTTGTTGCTCTTGCACAGATTTATCCTCTCGACACTCTATGGTTAATTTCTTAGCTTTCACTGTGAGTAACAACCTCAGATCTAATGTACGATAAATATTGACAATACGTGGACACCTGGAAAGTCAGCTGTGTAGTATAAGAGATGTTAGATAAACGTGTTATCACAGAACCAGAAAGTCCAGAGAGTGCCATGCATGTGTGCCTCTGAAGGAAGAGGTCAGATATCATCGTGTCAACCCCTCAGAACTCCAAGTAGTCTGGCTTCTGTGCAGCTTCAGTTGATACTACTCATTCAGAAATTACTTTGTTGAAAGATTAAAGATATAGAGGTGGGGAGAAAAAGCTAATGATGAGAACTTGGATAAGAATCGAGACTACTTCCCTTACATTAATGCATGTTGGTTGTCCTCATTAGGACTGGAACTCTACATGTCAGCTTTTACTTTCAAAAGGCTTGAACTGGGCACTTACCTCCATGAATTATCAGGAGAACGACAGCAGCAGAGGTGAACAAAGTGAAGAGAGCTCCCATGGCTTCTGTCTGGCGTTCTGCCTTATTCACTGCAATATATATATATCTAAATGAAAAGGATGTGGTTTTTGTTTTTCCTCTTAAGGGTATCTGCCATTTGTAACTGTGACAGAGGCAAGAGACTGCCCCAGCAACGCATCTCACAGCAGAAGTGTTAGTGAGTAGCTATGCTATTTGTTGTGTGAAGACAGGACCTGCCTCTGTCTGCCCCCTCTTCTCCAGCATTTGCAGAGAGCTGTGGAGTCATGCGCTGCTAGCACAGAACAATTGCTGACCATGAAACAATGGCAACACAAGCCATGGGCACATTCCTCTAATTCAATCACCAAGTAGATTAGACACATAGGTAATAATTGTAGGGAGCTTGGCTAAGTAAACATAGGAAAGGCTAGCCCATCCTAATCTTGTTAGTAACATTCCTGCTCTATCAGTAGGTGACACATTGTTTAGAATAGATCTTGGAGACTATATAACACTGTACTTTTGGTCAAATAAACGGAATTTGTTTGCATCAGTCTCCTCGTCCCTTCGTTGCGACAGAGAGCCAGTACAAGAGCACTGGAGCAAAGCCTTGCAAGCCACTGTGTTACTTGTGAGACTGAGCTCATGGACATCGAGGGTTGGTTTGCCTGCCTGCATAAAGATACACAGCTTCACTCCAACACCCCAAGAGGCCTCCAGGTTATAGCAAACAGAAGGAGACTTACCTATGCTGTTCAGGACACCCTCAGGCCCAAAGAATCTGATGTGTACTTCTTTCAGTATCTCATCACACCACAGCTTTGCACTGTGCACTGAACCTTCCTTTAGCATTGCGTGTGGTGTAGCAGCATAAAGGTGTAATGCCATTTAAAGTGTCTTAAGTTGTCTTAGGTCTGCCTGGTGCAGTAGGCCAGGAGTCTTCTATAGCTGCCATGTTAGAGTAGTCATGCTCCTGTGTCTGGTAAATTCAGGATATCTCAAATGTCACTAATTACTGACTTTCAGGCAACTGAATTGAGTACTGAAAACCCAATAGATCTTGCTAGAGCCTTGTAAAGACACAGTTCCTCACTTTTACATATACACCCAAACAGTGGAAATGGCATCCATCATTGCTAAATCATTTAGAATATCAAATACCTTGTACAGTAACTGAGTGCATTCAGTGCACAGTCTTGAGGTTTCTTGAAGGCTTGATCCCTTCTACAGTCAGCCTGCAGAAAGTTTCTGTGTGCTGGTTGTGCCACATCTTTAAGCCAGGCTGGTGTGAGTTTTATGTGTAGAAGACCTTGGACAGAGAGTTGGTTCAAATTTGTTGTTGCCCTCACTTCTGGGACAGCAGGTAATTGCTGGTGATTTCTCTGAAGTAAGCAGACGTGAAGACATTTCTAGAGATTGTTGTTGGTATGACTCACCATGCGCTGCAAAACCACAGGAAGATTTTAATTTGCTTCCGTTTTTCTGCCTGCTACCTGCACATCCCTTGTAACTATCAGCAGTTAGCAGCACTGGTGTTCTTTT
>VWYK01086970.1:82253-123354 GCA_013399775.1 Semnornis frantzii | reverse complement strand
TTTTTTTTTTTATGCCTTTTTTTTTTTTGTTCCCCCCCCCCCCCCGGTTTCATTGAGGCATTACACTCCCAGATTCCCAGCCCAATGCAGAACCCTTGGTAGCATCCCAAGGTACTGCTGGCATCTCTCGGGTCACTCTCAGGTGACCCTCCAGCCCAAAAACAGAAGACAAGGAGACACTTGCTGGTGCCTATCAATTTTATTAGCAGGCCCACGGTTGGGTTCCCACCCACACAGCAAGGATGCTGTGGTACAGAATAGCATCACCTTGCCTGTCCTGGTTTCTCCTGCATGGAGGAAGGGAAGAGATTACTCAGCAAAGCCCAGGGTGTTACATTGGGGTCCCCGCCACTTCTTGTAGCACTGGCAGCTGAACTCCTTAGCCAGCCTAGAAATGTTGGATTCCAGGCTCTGGGCCACCACCCAGGGCTTGCCAGCTTGCAGGTCAATGGCAAAGTGGAAGGGGTCAAGGTGGAGGAAGCCCCATTTGTTCTCCTGGCGTACACAGCGGCCTCGGCCAGAGCACAGGCTCTGGCTGCACAGATTGGCGCTGGTTGTCACATTGACAATGTAGTGGCCCAGGGGGCCCTCCACATAGTCCTTCAGCCTCAGACACATTTCCTGCAATGGCACATGGTATCACAGCCCTGCAAGACCAGGGAATATGGGGTCCCCCACAGCCCACAGCATGGTGCCACCTGCTACACTCACCTTGGAAGTGCTGTAGTTGAGGGTCCCCCACAGGATGATTCCAGCAGCACCCTGAGCCGCACTCTCCCCAATGGTGTTCATCAGGTCCTCCTGCACCCAAGGAAGAGGAAAAGTAAACAGTATCCAAAGGCCCTGCAGCACCCTGGAAGAGCTAAATATTCCCCAACACCAACCTATCAGCCCAGGAGGTGCCCACTGTCCCCATATTCCCATCACCTGGGAGAAGAAGTCAACGGTGTGATCAAAGGCGATCTGGGAGTAGGGCAGGACAGGGAGAGCATTGTCAAGGACTCTCTGCTGGACAGTGAAAGCCTCGGCCACACGGTGCCGGACGTAGGCAAGCGTCTTGTTGGTGCCATTGACACAGGGAGGTAGGTAGATGCTGGGGTAAAGTGCCTGGCTGCTCTCCCAGAGCCACCATAGTTCTTTGTTTCTCTGCTGTTCTACCACTGGGCAGTTCCCACTGTAGGGAAGGCTATCAAAGTCATTGTTGTAGCAGCTGGGGAAGCCATAGAAACCCCAGTAGCCATCAGGACGAAGGGTCTTGCCCAGCTGAAGGGTTTGCTCCATGAATTTGTGGGCACTCTGCTCAAAGTGCTGCTTGGCCATCTTCTTCACCAACTCAGGGGGCCACTGTGGGTGCTGCTGCCACACCAGCTCCTCCGATTTCTGCTGGTAGATGTTCATGGAGGCCCAGTTGCGGATCCACAGTGGACGCCACTTCTCCCAGTCGATGATGGCCAGCCCATCGTAGGCAGGGTTGGGCAGGGTGACTTTGATATCCCGGGTGGCCTGCAGGAGGTGAGCCTCCAGACTGCTGTTTTGGGGGAGTCCCCCATTCACTGGTACCCCATCAGATGTGTAATAGGGGAAGAGTCCTAGTTCCTCACTGTAGAAGAGAGTGATGTCCTGTCCAACGAATGACTGCTGGTCATTGGCTATGACATCAAAGACCTCCAGGTTGAGGGTGACATTGTACATCTTCACACAGCGCTCAGTGGGGATGTTCCAGATAGTGACAAAGGGGCGGTTGACGAGGATGGGGCCAGGCCCCACAGTGTGGGCTGGGGTGGGCAGGAGCAGAAAGAATACCCAGCAGGACCATCCTGATGTCATGGTGCTGGCAGCCACAGGACAAGTTCCAGAGTAGGCTGGGAAGAGCTGAGATGGGATGAGACTTGGACAGATCTTGATACTTTTGTTCACAATTCAAGCTGGGGCCCGCACTAATCCACTCGTTCCTGAGTGGTACCAGTCACCCAGGGTCACCTCTCCTACCGACTCACGTAAAGTGCCCGAAGTTATCAGCTGCTGGTGAGCAGCACAGCAGCCCCGCAGGGAAGACGGGCCGGCAGTGGCGTCCTGGGACGAATGCGCAGTCAATACCCAGTGACCAATAATCGGCCAGCGGCGGGCTGGGCTTGACTGGAAAGACAGGCGGAGGAGAGGGAGGGCAAGGTCACGGTGACGGACGTGGGCTGCACCGGGCAGGCGCAGCTAGGAAACCGGGGAGCGTCGGTCCTTAGATAGGAGGAGGGCGTTGCTTGGGGAAAGCTCGCAGAACCGAGTAGGATCTGGCAGGACACAGCCTGGGGTACAGTGGTGGTACAGGCGTGCACCGTCTGGGGACACGTGTGGCACAGGACAGGAAGACATCATCTAGAGACACACACACGGGGAGAGCAGCCATAGGTTTGGGGACACGTGTGGCACACGACAGCACCCACGGGAGGGCACAGCTTGAGGACGCGCATGCGTGGAGACAGGAGACGAAGGATGGCACCAGCTGCGGACACGCACACGTGGAAACAGCAGCCACAGGACGGCAGCGTCTGGGGCCGCGTACAGCAGCCCAAGCGTGCTGGCAGGAGGGTGCCTGTTTCACCGCAGGGCCGGGCCGTGTTCGCGGACACTCCCAAGGATGGGGCAGTGAGAGAGACGCCGCGGCTCGGAGACACTCGCGGCATAGGGGTTGTCGAGGACTGCATGGAGGCCCCAACCCTGCGCGATGGTGCACAGAATACTGTCCCCACAGGGCTGTCCTGGTCCCGCGAGCACTCAACCCACGGCGCCCAGATTCGGCCGAGACCAAGCTCCGCGGGGAGTGACCGAGTACGCCCCCAGCAGGAGGTGGGGCCGTGACAGCGCGAGGCTGGGCGGGGCCGGTGCAGCTCGGGGCTGGGCCTACGCGGGGGGGCAGGGCCAAGGCAGCTCGGGGCTGGGGCTGCCACAACCTCCACGTGGGTGGCCCGGCCGCGGTTACGTCCCGCGGCTCCCACCGGGTGCGGCAGCAGACCGCGGGGAAGCTCCAGCTGCCGCAGCACACGCACGCCTCTCCTCAAGCCCGGGAACACCACGCTTGGAACTCGAATTCAAGAACAAGGTGACCAGTGGCACGCCCACCCCAAATCAGCCGACATCCCCGTCACACTGCACCCAGTTTTATTTGAGGTAAAGCCCTTCAGTGTGGGGCAGCATAAAAGGGCTCAGCACCATACAGCACCCGCTCCCTGCCCACATGCCCCTGTTCCTCTCCTTACAACAGGAGAGGGCTGCTTCCCACCCTCTACAATCCCCATGGGGGCACCAGCCACACAGCAGGGAGGGTAGAACTGGGGCAAGCACACAGCTTTCCCCCTACAGCAAGGGGCAGCCCCCCCCATAACAAGCTGTCTCACAGGCAAAGGAGAGAGATTTGAAATGTCTCCTAGACCGTGACAGAAAGGTGCGGGGCAGGGGGCAGCTCAGTCCTGGGAGGGGCTTAGTGCCAGCTTGCAAAGAGCAACAGTATCCCAAATCCCAGTGGTGCCAGCAGGCGAGAAGCATCACTGTGGGGGCCAGCAGGCACTTGGCAGCTGCTGCCCTGCCAACCCTGGTAGCAGTGGCAGTGGAAGTGGGTCCGTAGGAAGAGGATGTCTGCAGGAGACAGCTGGCCTTCGGCCCAGAAGAGCGGGTACTGGGGGTGGTCTCCATCCCGGCGCCGCAGCTGGAAGCTGGTGGAGTTGAGGTGGAGGAAGACATCAGCGGTGCTATCCTGGCGCATGCAGCGGCCCCTGCCCTGGCACAGTGTTGTGCTGCAGAGCTGTGCTGCTGTTGTGACATTTGCTATGTAGCGGCCCAGGTCCCCCTCCAGGTAGTTCTTGATGACTTGGCATGAGTCCTGAGGGAAGGCAGGCATGTTAGCATGTCCCAGGGGGAGAAGCACTGCAGATGGAGAGGACACTTGAGCTTCAATTCATTGGTCCTGCTCTGGAGGCAGATGACCTCCCCCCCATCATCCACACCTCTAGAAACATGTTGATCCCAAACCTACCCGGTTTTTTGTGTAGTCTGCATCACCCCAGAAAATGGCCCCAGCTGCGCCCAGTGCTGCACTCTCACCAATGGTGGAGATCAGGTCCAGCTGCAGGGACAGAGCCCAGTTAGTGCCAACAGATTACACACAGCACCCACCAACCCACCATGGTGCATGCCAAAGAGTCCACTGTGGGGTCCGGGAAGCAAAACTTAATTTCCGCTCGAGGGGACTGTCCCAGATCCTTCTGGACAAAGCTCCCCACCACTGCTCTCCTTCTTGGAGGCTAATGCAACACTGTGCAGGGCTGTTAGGTCATGTAGCCTTGGCTCCTGGCTGCTGGAATGAAGGAGTCCTGCAGCACCTCCTTGGTGATGGCGACCACTGGTGCCAGTCCTGCTGCCACACATCTTGCTCATAAACACCACCATCACCCACACACAGAGGAGCTGAGCTAGGGGTCTCCACACCATGACCATCCCCTTGGAAGGAGGCATTGCTGGGCACCCTTCCCAGGGCCAGACCCATGCCAAAGACTGCTGCTTCCCACCCCACACAAACAAACCATGGAGTGCCAGTAACTCTGCAAAGGCAGACACCAGCCTCCAGGGCCACCCTGCTCCAGGGACCACTTCATCTGACCCAGCTCAGGTACCTGAAGCTTGGGATGAGAATATCCCTGTGGCACAGCCCTACCTGGCTAAGTAGGTCCATCTTGCGGATGTAGGTGGGCCTGGTGTAGACAAAGACAGGCAGCGAGTAGCCATCATGGTGCTGCTGTGAGATGCGCATGGCCTCCATCACTCGTGCCCGCACGAACTTGCGGCTGTTGGTAGTGGAAGCTAGGAGCAAATCGAGGTAGATGGAGGGATAGAGGGCCATGCTCTCCCTCCACAGCCATGCCAGCTGGTCATTGCGTGTCTTCTCCACATCAGGGCACTGTCCAGTGTAGCTCTCCTTGTTCTTGCTGTAGTCATGATTGTAGCAGTCAGGGAAGAGGTAGAACCCCCACAGTTGCTTAGGTCGGTAGCTCTTGGCCACGCGCAGGGTGCTCACCATAAACTGCCGGGCAGCTGACTCAAACTCAAACACTGCCTGCTTGTTCACCTCCTCAGGGGACCGGGAGGGCTGCCACTGGTACACTAATTGCTGTGATCTCTCCCTATAGATGTCCTTGGGTTTCCAGTTGCGAGCCCAGATGGGCCGCCACTCCTCCCAGTCGATGACGGCTAGCCCCTCCATGGCAGGTGAACGAATGTACTTGCTGATGCCCGCATGGAGGCGGGCAAGGTGCTCGGAGAGGCTGCTGTTTTGGGGGACACCACCATTGATGGCCACACGCTGGCTGTTGTAATAGGGATAGAGTCCCAGGCGCTCCTTGTAGAAGATGGTGAGATTCTGCCCCACAAAGCCCTCATTAGGTGAGGCATGCAGGTCAAAAAGGCTGAAGTCCAAGGACACCTGGAAACGGGGCTTGCAGTCCTGGGTGGGCACATTCCAGGCCACCATGAAAGGCCGACGGGTGAGCACTGGGGCTGCTGCAGGCTTCTCAGGGGGCTGCCGGGCCACGGCTAGCAGGGCCAGCCAGGGCACGGCCACCGCCGCTGTGCAGCCCCCGCGCATCCTGCCTAACGGGAGCCTGGGGCAGCAGGGAGAGGGTGGTCAGCACGGTGTACAGGCAGAGAGGCGGCTCTGCCCGCCCCACAAAAGGCAGAACCTGCCTCAAGCCCTCGCTCCAAGAAAGGTCTCGGGAGGGTGTAGACAGACCCCTACTCAGAAGGGCTGGTTCCCGGGAACTCTGATCCTAAACAGCTTCCCTTACTCCCCCGTCCTATGCCCTCGCTCCTAATCCCGGTTCCAAGTAGCTCTTCCTCGCTCCCGGTCCTCCTGGCCGCCCTCCTTCCCCCTCGGTACTAGTCCCAAACGGCTCCCGCCTCGTTCCAATCCCGGTCCTCCCCACCGCTCCTCCTCGTTCGTAGTACTGGTGCTAGTGCCAGGCAACTCCCTCTCACTCCCGGTTCTTCTCGCCGCCCCCCTCGCTCCCCGTCCCGCTCCCTGAGGTGCCGACGCAGTGCCGCCTTTGTCCGAGACCGGCACACAAAGCGCCGGGGCGCGGCCTCCCCGCCCGCCCTGTCCCGCTCCGCTCCGCACTCTCACAGCTGCTCAGCCCATCTCTCGCCGCTCGCTCCCACCAACGCTGCCACCCCCCCGCCACCCGCTTTAAATGTCCCCGGCGCGCACCACCCGTGGGGGTGCCAACCTCCGCCCAGACCGCCGGGCGCCGGGGTGGCGGCGCAGACCATCGAAGGTCCGCGGGGGTGCGGGCCGACGCTGGAACACCTCCCCCTTGCTCCAAACACTCCCCTGCGTGGGGCCACGGCACCGGGCAAGGAGCGTGAGCGTCACCCGTCGTCGTGCTGCGCTTGGTACGGCCCAGGAGGTCCCGCTCCTGCCGCGCGGCGGAAGGGGGCGGGACGGGGCCTTGGGAGTGCCGCCAGGGGGCGCTGTGTGGCTCCTGGGGCAAGGGTGACAGAGTGACGGTGACCTTAGGGTGGCGGTGGCCCCTGAATCGTGGTCACTCCAAAGCATTGGTGATTCGAGAGTGGTGCCCCCAGGATAGTGTCCTCTGGATGGTGATGACCCTGGAATGGTCGTGACTCCGGAACATTGGCGAATGCAGGATGGTGTCCCCTAGATCATGTTGACACCACAATGGTGGTGATCCCAGGATGGTGACTCTAGGATTATATTGTCAGTAAAATGATGGTGACCCCAGAGTAGCAGCAATTCCACAATGGTGGTGTCCTCAAAACAGTGGTATCACCAGGCCATACTGTCCCCAGGGTAGTGCTGTGCCAGATGTTATGTCCTGTGCAGGGCCAGTGCAGTCAGTGCTGCTGACTTAGATGCAGCCCCATAGGTTTCCTGCCCAGAAGGCACAAGAGAGGCCAGGGAGTCAGCAGGGCTGGGGGGGAACCTCCTTTCTTGGGGGCTGCTGAGGCTCCTCCATCTCCACCAGATGGGCAGTGAGACAAGAAGAACTCAGTAACCAGCCATATGTCAGTCCCCAAGCCCTGCCTGCCTCCTGCGGCCAGAGCTGAGGGCCGTTGGGATATCCCTTGGAGGAAGCTCTGGGACCTGAGTGCAAGGGTGTGCCGGGGCCAGGGGGGGAAGGAAGTGGGGCTGAATCTGCGGAAGCACTTTCCAGCTGCCTGCCAGCTCCCTGGGGAGTGGGCGGGAGCACTGGGTCCAGCATTGTTTGGTGTCAGCTGCAGTGCTGGTGGTGCCAAGCCCAGGACCGTGGGTAATCTCAGATGGCTCCAGTTAGCAGGATCTACTTGGGCGTCAGCTTCTGTGGTGAAACTCTCATTGAAAGGGTACTGCTGGGGACAGGCAGAGTGCCAAGCCTGACCACTCTAAAGCTGAGCTGCACCCCAGGATTCAGCCCAGCCTCGGGCAATGCCAGGCACCAACTAGGAGAGGGGGACCACTTTGGGACACTGGCTGGGTGTTGGCTGCCAAAACTCTTGGGGCAGATTATGGGGAGCCAAGAAATCCCAGCGCTGACAGGCACTGCCCTTCCCCTCTGAGCAGTAAATAGGCTCATTTTGCCAGCAGCAGAAACACCTAAAATTTTCCATCCTCTTCGGCCTTCTGCGGCCAAAGGTAACCAGCCCACCAGTCGTGCTGGCAACGAGGTGGCCAGAGGGGTTACATCTTCCCCTCTTGAGCCTTCCCAGGAAGGCTCACCATTGCCTGCTTGTTTCTCTTCTCTCTTCTCACAGACCCTAGATTTAGGGAGGAAGCAGCTATGCAGATCCCACTCCCCTCTCACCCCATTGAGCATAAAATTATTTGAAACCATTCCCAGATACATGAGCAGAGGTAAGCAGCAGCCAGCATGATCTGAGCTGAAGAGCTGTCCCACATGGATCCCCTGTGAATGCCAGATTACAGGGTGTTGTTAGTCACATCCACTCATGCCAGACAGGTCCAGGCAAGGTGCAAGAGGAGCTGAGCTTGGGGATGGAGTGGCTGCAGGGAGAGAGGGGGAGGTCATGACCCACCTCTGCCACGGACTGGAGGCAGTAGGCACAGCCTGCCTTGCAGACAGCAAGAACAGGACAGGGGTGCACCCAAGGAAACACAAACATGCTCATGGGACGAGGCACAGCCATCACCTTGTATAATGTCACCAAGCCACAACGTCCTGTACAGCCACCACTCACCCTTGAGGCCACTATGATCCATCCCTTCTGGGGCTGGGACCCTAACAGATCAACAGGCAAAAGTCCCAGAACCTCTCAATCCAGAGTGCTGGCAGGACACACTGCACCCACCGCTCATTACAGTCTTCGTCAGCAGCTCATTTCCGAGCTAGTTTGCGTGGAGGAAATGATTAGAGGTGTCCATGGCTGCAGGAAAACATTTGCAGGGCTGCCAGGGGCAGGATACAGAGTGCAAAGTGAGATCACACTCATCCCATGGACAGCCAGCCCCGCTCAGGGGACAGGCGGCATCCCGACACAAGGTCACACAGAGTTTGAGAAAGTTGTCAGGCCCCAGTGATTAATGAGGCACTGATCTGGCAGGGTGGGAACTGAAGGGGCAGACAGACAGATCCTCCCTGCTGCAGGGATCACAGAGAGATGGGAAGAGTTTGGCTTGAGACTGGGCTCCCAGGACACCCAGGTCCCTTGCTGCCTCCTGCGTCCCTCAAGAGCTCCATCAGGGGAGGGGAGAGGTGCCTGAACAAGAAAATGGCATATGTTTCTATCAACACATTTCAATTAAATATTTAAAGGATGTCACAGCAGCTATGAGCAGAGGCACGGCCTGACAAAGCCACCAACTCCTGCCAGTGCCATAAGCCAAATCAGAGCCCCTGGAAATGACTGTGTTTCACAGCTCCTCCACCACCAGTTCAGCCATGCTTACAAAAACACCCATTCCAAAAATACAAGGGGCTTGAAATGCCAGTGGCGCAAGTACTGGTACAGCAAAGCCCATGCTCTCCTCAGCCCTGCAGCATCTCCTTCCTCCACCCACAGCCCACCACAAGCAGAGCTGCTTGCTCACTCACCCTCTCCTGTAAATCAGCTCCTGTAAATCAGCATTTGTGGGGTCTACAAATAATTTTATTGAAATTTAACAAAAGTGGACAGATGCACTGGGAGGAAGGACCATAAATAGTGTACATTTCCCAAACCCCTGGGACCTACCCACATGCTAGAGGAGCAAAGAGCCTAGGGTCGGTGAGCACGGTTTGGCTACACATTCGCACAGGGAAGCACATCACACAGGAGTAGTAAAAACAAACAAAGAAACAAAACAAACAAAAAAAAAAGAATCCAAAGTGTTGTTTTTTTGCTTGCTCTCTCCAACACCACAGTGGACACAGACACTATTTACAGCAACCTTCACATTTTTAAGATCCCTCCAGGTGCTCCCCAGGCCCTACTGCTGCAGGAGGGCTGGAGGCTGGCAGAAGGGAGGGGAGAGGGGCCTGACTGCTCAGGACCTAGCCTGGGAAGAAGCTGGACAGGACAAAGTGTGTTGGCAGCCTGTGGAGGTTTACTGCCACTCCGGTGACACAGAGTGGGGAAGTATGTTTGATGCTCTGGGGAAAGGGCAGACAGCCTGTCAGGAAGGACAAAAAACATCCTAGCTAAGCTGGTCTCAGTCTCTGTGCCCCTGGGGGTTTGGGCCTTGCCTTGTCAGATTTTTGGCTGGCATCCAGGCAAGAGGCTCCCTGCTGGGGCAGACAAACTACTGGCCTCATCCCTACTCCTTCTCCACGTTCTCCAGCACAGGAGGCAGGTCTGGGTGCAGCTTCTTGCACCTTCAGACAGCAGCAGTAAAGCAGTACAGGCAGCCTGGCCATGGCTTTCTCCCCTCTTCCTGGTGACAGCAGCTCCTGCTTTCCTGTGGAGTCCCAGGGATGCCCTTCCCAGGGAGATCTGGCTCAGGGGACACTCGAAAATAGGTGATGCAAATAAGAAACACTGCAGTGGGCGACTGTTTTAAGACAAAACTCTTTCAAGCATGCAGGATGCAGAACTAAAGATGCTGAAAGAAGTGCCCCAGCATCACAGTGTAAACAAACTCCCTGACAAAGCCTTGCCCTCCTGTTTCCCTGCCTGGTGGCAGCCAACACATCTGCTTCGCTCTCCCATGCTTCACCCTCTGTGCTTGCTCCTGTCACTGGGAACAGCAGGTGGAGGGATGCAGAGCAAAGAGGTGGTAACAGGAAGACAGCAACAGCCACGCCATTGCTATCTCCAGGAAGCCAGGAATGCGGCCCCGTGCCTGGGCAGCTTTGAGAGGGCGTGGGGATGGATACATCCAGCGTAGACACCGACAAGGCTGGCAGCCAAGTGCCAGCAGCTTAAATTAAAAATCGAGGTAGCGAACATCTGAAGTGCTTAGAAAGTAAATAAGTTCTGGAACAAAAAAAGAGGAGGAAAGCCGAGCTGGTTGCTGTGGGAAGCAAGCTCAAACCCAGTTCAAAACTGTGCCCACTGCTTGCCCTCCTCCACCCACCCAGTCTGGGGGCAGCCAAGCAGGGAGGCAGTGGCTTCCAGTGCTGGCAAGAGAGCTATAAGGGCCAGGCCTTTCCTCAGCCCCACAGCAGCTGGCTTGGTGCCCCAGGACCCACAGACAGCAGGGGGAGGTTTTTCGGTGCTGCTGAGGCAACCTCGACCTTCTCAAGTGGGAGGAAAGAGGAGAAAAGAGCAGGACTTTCTGAGATGGAGCAGAAAGCCTCCCTCTAAAGTGCATCACGTTTCTCCTCCTGCCACCAGCTGTGATGCGGGAGGAACTGTAGTTCACATCGCCAGGGAGATTTCCAAGTCAGGCCAGGCACACCAATCAATTGCTTTTGGGGGATGGTGAGGGAAGAGATGATTTTCTTATTTGGTTCTGTCAAGACCCACCCCACCACGAGGTACATTTGAGACAGCAGTGGGGATGAATAGATTATGGGGAGATGCCTTGTACAGTAGCCTGGCCTCACAGTGGGCAAGGGATGGTGCTGAGGAGTTGGGGACCTCGTTGTGCCAGCAGCAGCAGCCATGAACCAAGGAGATCTGCTGTGGGAAGTGGGACTGCAGGCAGCAACAAAACCAAACTCCCCAGAGCCAGTACGAGCAGGGAAATGCACAGATGAAAAAGATACATCCAAGATAGTGGCATGCAATCTCAGTTGCATTCCCAAAAGGACCACAGCAGCCAGCCAGATGTGCTTTGACCCTTCAGCCTGCCCCATTTGTCCTCCACCAAGAGATACATCCTGGGGAGCACAACATAACGCTCATGCCAAGTGACATGCCACAACACTGGCCATATAACCACCAGGCCCAAAGAACCTCAGGGTCCCACGCAGCATGTTACCTTGCCCTGGCTCTCCCTGGGCTGCATACCTGAGAAGCAGGGGATTTTCTCTGATGAGAAGTGCAGGCTTCCTCTCCCTTTAACAGCTCAATCACAGCAGCTCGTGCAGTTCTAGTTACCCACCAAACGTTGGCTAGAGGCTACAAAAGGTATTTTAGTCTTCTGACTCAAGCGAGAGTGTTTTTAAGCAGTCATTGCACAAGGTCACCCATCTCCTGTGAGGAACGTTAGCCAAGCCCAGCCTGGCCTGCTTCATGCCACCTCACCTCCCGCCGAGGGAGGAGCCGCTGTCTGTCCCCACCACGTGCCCAGAGTCCTCCTTGGCTGGGAGTGCGATGCAGCCTTGTCTAGTGGGGCTGGGGGCAGTGGGGCAGGGCTTCCCACTTGTGGGCAGCAATGTCTGGCAACTCACACCTCGCAGATGATCACCGGGAAATCCACGTGAATGCGAGGGTGCTCTAGTTTCACTATGCCCTGAAAGAAGAGTCAAAGTAGTGAGCAGAAGAGACTACCACACAACAGCCCCAAGCCCTGTGAGTCACCCCTATGACACCATGCCCTCAAGGAACAGCAGACCATAAAGCTACAGTGACACCAGGTATGCCTGAACAACAGCACACAAAGCAAACACACTTTGCCCTTCGAACTTGTCTTTGGAGAGCAGAGGACAGCACGGCTGGCTGCCACACATGGCAGGTCTGGAGCTCAGTGGGGCGAGAAAGTAGGGAGCTGCTCTGCCAGGCACTGCCTGTGCAGCAGCTGGTGCATGACTAGCAGATATTGGCTGCCTAGACTTTTCATCCAGCACCTTTCATTCACAGGATTTAAAAGAATAAAAAGAGCTTTCTGAGAGAAAGCAGCCATGGCAGCTGGTGCACAAGAAAAGCAATCCAGAGGGAAGGCTGCTGAGTGCATGCTCCCTCCACACCAGCTACAGGCGTATTTCCCATGCTCCATCCAACCCTTCTCCTGTTACAGCACTGGGAGGACCCACTGACAGCTCGGGAGCTGGGAACGGAAAGGGGAGCAGAAGCTCAGAACTGGGCCTGCACTTACAGAGAAAACCTTGGGCTAACAAAGGGAAATTTGGCACCAGTATCTGTTCCTTCTGGCTCAGCCAAGCTTTTGAACCAGGTTCATCTCCACATCACTGAGGAGTCAGTCCCACTACCCAAGCTTGCCTCTGTGAGAAAGCCACCCTGAGGAGGGGTCCCCATAACTGCCTGTGCAGCCCTGAGGAGCTCCACCACACTGGGGGCCTGCTTGCCCCATGGAGCAAACCAAGAGTTTGCCCCAGGTGCCTGCCAGCACTGTGCCTTTCTGCTTACTTAGGGAAGACCCCTGCTGAATCTCTTTCCAACCCTGTTGATTCCTCCTTTTCTCCATTTGTGTCCTCAGAAGCTTCCCTACATGCAGGTTATCCTTAACCTGCAGTGAAACCCTCAGCCAGTGTCTCAGCCCCTGTTAGCTTCACCTCAGTTGCTTATTTCATAAGGACAATTTTGCACTGAGATGCAAAACTCACAGCTGTCAACATCACTGTAACAACCAAACAGCTTCGGGGAACATGTGCACTCATGTCAACAGATGATGAGCTTTGGCTGCTGCTCCTGAAGCCAGGGCCTAGCCCTCCACAGCACTGTGACACCAGCTGAGCAAGCACAGCACTCCACACCTCAAGGAAGGTGCTTGGCAATGGGGCACCACATCTGTGTGTGGCTGCCTGGCATCCTGTGCCCCACAACAGACAGTTAGCTGAGCAATCTTCCCCAGCCTGGCAGCTCTGACACTGGTTCTCTATGGAAAGGGGGGGTGGAGAATGTCACCAGCTCTCCCTCTCCTGCCACTGCCTTACTAGGTGACATGGGTGCAAGTCGGGACACACAGGAGACACTGCTCTGAGGCAGAAGTTGGGAATGTACCAGAAGGGCTCCCCGAGGGAGAAGACCCACATGCAGAAACGCTTGCAAAGCTCGGACTTCAGCTGTCGCTATGGCACTCCGGCAACCCTACCCAACCCTTCTCCAGACACTACCTGAGGTATCAGGTTCTTGTGAATCCTCTTCAGCTTGGCGCGCTTCCTCCCATTCTTGGTAACGATTGTCTCCTCGTAAAACTCGTGGGCGAGATCCCCATCCTCATCGTAATACATGGAGCTACCGAGAGGAGGGGGGAGGCGGCGAGGTTAAAACTATGCCGACAGCTGCCGTGGTCCAGCGCCCCGAGCAGGGGCGGGAGCTGGAGCTAGTCGGCACCTCTAGCCTTGCGAGGGCTGCAGCGGCCATCCGCTGCCGAGGGCTGCCCCCTCTCGTTCCCTGACGCCCCTCGGAAGGCCAGGGCCTGTTTATCCAGACGCAATGATGCTGCCCGGATCGCCCCGACTGCGCAGTTCACCCGCCCTGGTGCCCAAGGTAACCACCACCCCGCTCCCTCACCCCCTACTCGGCCTCTCACCCGCGACGTGTGAAGANCGGCGGGGGCAGGGGGGGCGAAAGCGGCCCAGAGCCGCCCGGTGACACCGACGGAGCGCCGCCCTGCGTGCGCTACGGCACTTCCGGCGCCCGCGTGCCCCCGGCACGTGACCAAGGAAGGAGGAGCTGCACGCGCCACGTGAGCGGGGCAGGCACGCTTGCCGGCCTGCTGCCGGCGGGAACCCCGGAGAGTCATGGGTTCGAGCACCGCCGCTATCGTTCACCATGTCCCGATGGCACAGGGTGGGTATCCTTGTGTGCCTTCCCACCCCAACTTCCCCCCGAACTCTCCCGTCAAGGACACACCGGAGGTCGAGCCGCGTCATCATGATGCCTTTATTGGTGCCGGATGTCCTGCTTCCCCCTGGGGCCATCCACTCCTCAGGGAATCCCCGCTCCCTGGGCCAGCCCCGTGGAGGCCGCGACAGCCCAGTGGGTACCAGACTGCCCCACTCCGCCCTCCTCTCCCTGGTGCCCTCAGCCGCCGGCAGGTAAGGGTCCTAACGTAGTGCCTGGCCACAGACAAGGTCAGCGCGGTCACCCCGGCGTGTGAGTGGCCAAAGCTTCCTGCATCTTCTGGCGGCAGCGGGCGTAGCGATGCCGCAGCCGGCGCACGTGTTCCTCCTCCTCCCGCTGCAGGATGCGCAAGAAGTTGTGCAGCTCCGGCAGTGTGAAAGCGTCCCACTGTTGGCATAGGGCCTACCGTCTCAGCGGGGACGTGGCGTGTCTCCCTCGAAGCCACGCCCCCTAGGAGGGTGCAGGTGTCGGTCCTCTCCCTTTCCCCATACTCACATTCACCTCCCCGGTCTCGTTCTCCTTCAGGACAAAGCTGAGCACCTTCTCGCTGGGGCCGGCCAGCAGCCGCAGCCGCAGGGGCTGCTCCTCATCAGCGAGCTTCCTCAGGTACACTGCAACAGCAGTCACGCATTAACATGGGGGATACCACTACGAGGACATCAGCACCATGGGGACACAGCTGCAGCAGGCGACACTACTCCTATGTGGATGCTGCTCTCATGAGGATGCCACTATGGGGACATTCCACCATGGGGAACACTGCTGTCACAGGAGACACGTCCACAGTGACATGGGACACTGCTGTCACAGGAGACATCTCAGCCACGGTGGGCACTGCTCCCACAGCCACTAGGAACACCACCATCCAAGGGGCGTACCACCATAACAGGGATGTTGCCACCACAAGGATGCTGCTGTTTAGTGAAAGCTGCCAGTATAGGGACACCACTGCCAGGGAGGACATTACTACCATGGGGTACACCGCTGACACAAGAATGCTGTCACCAGGGGAACACTGCCACCATGAGGACACCATCACTATGGGCAACACTGCTGCCACAAAGGTGCTGCCACTACAGGGAAGCTGCCACCACGGGGACACCACCACCCAAGAGAAGCTGACATTACAGAAACATCACTGCCAGGAAGGACACCACCATCATGGAGGGTACCACTTCAATGGGATAGTCACCACGGGCCCTCCACTGCCCAAGGGAAATTGCAACTATGGAAACGCGGCCACCAATATGGGAACAGGGTCGTCCCAAGGCACTACCTTGCTCATCTTTCTCGGACCTCTCGAAGAGAGCGAACTTGCGGGGGTTGTCCACAACAGTGAACTTGCGGAGGAGAGCATCAATGACCTCACTGGCACGGGTGTGCGAGAAGATGTGCAAGTGCTTGACGGTCCCCTTGGGTAGGTAGAAAGATGTGCGTCGCTTCACCCCCTGGGTGCGTGGCCCTGGCCGCCCTGCCTGTACGGAGGGGATCCGCTTGGTGGCTGGCACAGAGACAGGGCGCACCAGCTTCAGATGCACCTTGATGAAGCCAGTGTAGGAGCCATCCTTGTTCTGAGAGACACCAATGGAGGGATAAGTGGGACCAGGGCAGGGCACTGTGACCCTCCCTGGCCCTGCACCGGCCCCATACCAGGCTCATGAATAGGTTGCTATTGATCTGGCTGTTGTACTCCTTGATCCGCTGCTCCACCTGTGCCTGGTCCAGTTCTGTCTTCTCCCACTCACTGGGCTCATCCTGCATGACAGCAGCTGGGCTGAACGGTACAGCAGCCAGAAGAAACACTGCCTGCCCCATTATCCTGCCACCCCCCAGCCTGCCCCAGAACACTGTCTGACACACACACACGGGTGGGCGGTTGCATGGGGTTGCATCAGCCGGGCTGGTGCTGAGCTGGGCTGTGCTTTGGAAGCATGGCTGAGCTCACTACGGCTTCAGCCCTGCTCCAGGAACACCAGCACTGGCCACTCCCCCAGCCCTCATCCCTGGGGCTGCAGGAATGGGTGAACCCACTGCAAGGCCACCCTGGGGCCAGGCGTCCCCTCCCAGCACCCCAGATCAGAGAGATGTCCCCAAGACGGGGTGATGGCAGCCACCAGCCTGGCACCACGGTGTTGGGGCAGACTGAGTGCCTACAGGGATGCCATGAGATCAAGGCAGGAGGGCTCAGGGTGCAGGCTGCTTATGCTGCTGGCACCCCACTTCAAAGTGCTGGTCCCACACAGTGGGGACCCAGAAGTCCTGGTTTAGCATCCCTGTCACTGGCACCCACTAATGAGTATTTACATGGGGCAGCAGAACCGCTGCATAGAGCTGCATGTGTCCTCATGGTGCCATAGGGTTTGGGGGCACCCAGAGCTCCCAGACCAGCAGCCACTCCATAGTGTGTGGGCACTACCAGACCCTGATGAGATCCCCAAGGAATGGGGACAACTGTGATGTTGCCTAGGTTGGGAATAGCCACACACCCCCAAGCACTGTCCCTCCAGCAGCAGTTCCACCTCTGTGAGTCCAAGGGGTGGCCGTGCCAGGCAGTAGAGCCCTGCTCACTCCACTGTACCATAGTGTTACATCCAACCACAGAGGGATACCCTGCCCCACAGTACGGCTGTGCTCAGCCCCACACTTGCCCCATAGCAAGGCCATGCTTAGCCCCACGCATACTACAGCAGAGTCATGCTCAGCCCCAGTGTGGCCCCACGGCGGGACCCTGCTCACCGCCCCACCCCGTTTTCCCCACGGCAAAGTGACACCTAGTCTCGCACCCAGCCCCGAGGGGGGTGCGTCCCCCCCAGCTGACGTCATCCGGTCCCCCCCATTACGTCACGGCCGGCGGCCCGGGACAGACCTGTCGGCGGCGCGGGCGGCGGCCGAGGGAGGTGCNACGGCCCCGCGGGCACGCGGGCACACCCGGCCCCGCGCCAGCCCGGCCGGCCCCCGATATGAGGCTCGGCTCAGCCCGCTCCCAGATCGGCTCAGCGCAGTCCCAGTCCCTATCCTGGCTCGTCTCAGCGCGGTCCTTGTCCCGACTCGGCTCAGCCCACTCTCAGTCTCTATCCTGGCTCGGCTCAGCACGGTCCTTTTCCCAGCTTGGCTCCGTCTGGTCCCTATTGCCGTCCGGTCCCGGTTCAGCTTAGCCTGGTCCCTATCGTAGTCCTCGTTCCGATCCCGGCTCGGTTCCGCCCAGTCCCTCTTACTGTCCTGTCCCGATCCCGGCTCAGCGCGGTTCCCACTCCGGCTCCCAGCCCAGTCCGGCCCCGCCCCAGCCGTGGGGCTGACGCGGGCCGGGGGCGGCGCAGCACGGCCCCGCTTCCGGCTGTGATTTCATCCGCGCCCGAAGTCTCCCGCCCGGACCCGCCTGAGCCTCGGCAAGGCCTGGAGAGCAGCACAGCACGGCATGGCTCAGCGTGGTGCGGGACAGCATAGCATGGGCATGGCATGGCATGGCATGACACAGCCCAGTATACTTCAATACGGCCTGGCACAGCATAGTTCAGCACAGTCTGGCATGGCACAGGACAGTAAAGCCTTACATGGCAAGGTGCAGCCCAGCATGGCATAGCTTGGTGTGGCAGAGCATTTCATAGCCCAGCATGGGTCAGCACAGCCTGGCAGGGCATAACAGCAAAACCCAGCATGCCACAGTCTGGCATGGTACAGCAAAACCCATCACGGCTTGGTACAGGTTGGCATGGCACAGCCTCAAATGGCTCAGCACGGTTTGCAACAGCCCAGCACAGCATGGATTGGCAGTGTGGCGCAGCCTGGCATATGGTCCCACATGGTACAGCACAGAATAGCTGCCTCCCATACACGCACACACCCCCTCCTCACAGACAAGAGCCGGGCCCTACCACATTGGTGTCCTTCTCCAGCGCCTGCTCAGAGCCATCGTCCTCATCACCAGTGCCCAGAGGACCACTGCAATCCAGTCGCACCAAGGCCCGGCACCGATAATGGCAGGTGAAGCTGCAGTCTGGGGACAGGGATATGACCAGTGTCACCGCCAGGACCCTGGGTGTCAGGGTCAGTGGCTGTGCTGGGGAAGGTACTGGTGGGGCAAGGGTTAGTGCGTGGTGCCAGTCCGGGTGCCTGGTTCTGGCTGCCTGCCCACACTGTGACAGTGCCGTGGGACCAGGCAAGCAGCATCTCTGTGGGACATAGTGCTGTGGCAAGCTGATGGCTGGTATGCAGTGCCCATATTCTCCAGCTGGGATGCCCAGTACGGGTATGCCCAGTGGCCAGAGTGGGTGCCTAGTGCTGGGATGCCTGCTGCACATACCCAGCACAGGAACATGCGGTGCTTGGTTGAGGTATTCACTGTGGGTCTGCCTGGTGCCCTGGCTTCTGCTGCCTAATGGCAGTGTCTGATGCCCAGAGGTGTCTGGTGCGAGTGCCTGGTCCAGGGATGCCAAGAACTCATCTGGGATGCTCGGTTCCGGGATGCTTAGTGCCCAGTCAGAGTAACTGATACCAAGATGCTCATGCCCAGAGTGCATGCCCAGTACTAGGATGCTCAGCACCTGTTTTGCGTGCCTGGTGCTAGGACACGTGGTACTTGGCACAGATGCCCAGTACCAGGATGCTCAGTGCCTGGTATGGGTGTCTGGTGGCAGGATATCCATGCCCAGTGGTGGGACACAGAGCCTGGTGGGGATGCCCATTACCAGGATGCCCGGTGCCCAGTGGTAGGATGCTTGGTGGGGATGCCCGAGGGTGGTGGGGTTGCCCAGCGGCAGCATGCCCAGTAGGGGATGCCCAGTGCCTGGTAGGGGTGCCAGATTGGGGGATGCTCTGCGCGCCGTGGGGGTGCCCGGTGGAGGGGGCCCGGGGCGCGGTACTCACGGCAACACTGGAGGCTCTTCCTGCCGCCGCCCCAGATGAAGTCTCCGCAGAGGTCGCACCAGGTGTGGAGTCCGCGGCGGCGGGGCTCGAAGCGGTGCCCAACGCCCGGTGCTGCCGTGAGCCGCGGGTCGGCATGCGCTCCGGAGCCGAGAGCGGGGCCGGGCCGGCGGGCCGGGCTGATGCGCAACGCGTTGGTCCGTTCCAGGCGTCCCCGGCCCGGCCGCGGCTCCGTGTGCAAATCCCGCAGCTCGATCAGCTCCATGGCCCGCTGACCGCAGGCGTGACGGCGGAGTGCGTGACGGCGGAGTGCGGGGCGGGAGGGAGGGCCGGCACCAGTGATGGGGGCCGGGGCGGGACTGCGAGGGGCCGCCCTGTCCGGGCTCAGCGGGGGAAACTGAGGCAGGAGTGGACACAGAGCCGAGCAGAGCCTCGGGGTCCTGGCCGTCACCCCCGCTCCCAGAAAGCCCGTCGGGGAGGGGTGGAGGCGGTGATGAGGCTCCTCTCTGACAGGCCCCCTCACTTCTCCCGGGACGGGGGCAAGCGGCGCTCCGCGCCTCACTTCGCCGCTGAAGGGTCCTGGGGAACAGCAGCCAAAGCTTCCCCCGGGAGCTTCCGCGCTCAGTCAGCTGTAGCTTCGGCGGAGCAGCCTAGGCTTGGAGTGAACTCGGCTGCTCGGCCGTCCCGAGCTGGTTTCCTGTCCGTTGTCGTGGCTCCTGCAGCAGCAGCGCTGCTGCAAAGCCTGTTTTGAGGGTGTGGGGTGAGGGGTGTGGGGCGTGTCTCGGGCACCCCATGGGAACCGGAGATGGACGGCGGTGCCAGCACCGTAACTATCTCCAGCCGTGCTTAGACCAAGGCTACAGCCCTCTGGCAGTGGCTGCAGCTGGGGGAGTTGGGGATTCACCTAAGGCACAGCCAGCAGTAAATCTGTAGAGCTGCTGGTGGGCAGTGGCCCAAGTTCTGGGTGTGAATGTTACATGACCTGAGATGGGTGAAGAAGTGATCCCTGTGAGGTGGCAGATGACAAACACCCCAAAAACTCCTCTATGCTCTCAGTGCAAGGTGCTCGTGCTAACCACATCCTCCACCTCCCCTTGCTGCTCTAATGATGGCAGCAAAAAAGGTAAGAGGTTGCATGGAGGCCTTTGAGCCCCTTTCCCTGCGCCCAGGCTCATGCACCTCAGCCACTGAGGGCTTAGCTCTTCTGGAAGTAGCGACCTTTTCTCGGCTTCACTGGGCTTTCTGTTGTTGCAGAGGACACAGCCCTCTCTCTTGGAGCAAAGGGGAGGAGGAAGTGGTTTAACATTTTCAGCTAAGAGAAAATAAAAAGAAGGAGCCAAGCAGCAGTAAGGTGCATAAAGAAGTCTATTAGAGAAGGCTGCATGGTGGAGTGGTGTGAGAGGCTGAGACCAGCCAGTGTTGCCTGGGGCTGAGGTCAAGCAGAGGGGCCTTTTTTGGCTTCTCCTTTCCAGTTACTGGGCTGCAAGGAGGGGTTACCTCTGCCTTGCTGAGCCATGGGGCAGATGCCAGTCTCTGCTTCTCTTACAGGCCATCCACGCTCTTCAGTGACGCAGCCATCAGGTTGCAGGCAGCCTTGTGCTTCTGCCAGTGCTGGACCTGGCATGCCCTGCGGAGGGGAAGGCTGATGTTCCGGGGCTCTGCCACAAAGCAGGGGACCTGGAGCCTGAGCAGGCACACAGTGGGGCCATGTCCATTATCAGGAACAAAGCAGTGTCAAGGACAAACCCCAGCACCACATTCCTCCAGGCACTGGCATGGATGAGCATTAGCCCAACAGGGAGGTCAATGTGGCCCCCAGTTCCGGAGGCTAAGACGATTTAACGACAGACCTTGCCAGATGGTTCAGGACCAGAGATTTAATTTATCCCAGCTGCCACATCCCTGCCTGTCACCCACACCCACAGAGCCATGGGTGCTTTCCTTCCCACTAAGGTACAAGGGAGAGAAACTGTCACCACAGGAACCCATCTGTCTCTGCTGGCAGGGTGGGCACAGGCAGCTCAGCACCTTGCAGTAACAACAAAGCACTCACCAGCACCCTCTCCACCAGTGTCCCAACACATTACCCTCACTGCAAGATTTGGACCAGTATGTGACAAGCAGAAAGCCAATGATGCTGATCAGAGGTGGGATCTGTAGCTTCCCTTGATTCTCTCCTGCATCCTCTAGTGAGGCCTGTGGTGCTCTGGGGAGCAGGGATCGCTGTGGGGGCAGTGACTGTAGGGGACACAGGAGTGGCAGGGCTTCCTTACCGTGTGCAGTACCATTCATTCCGGCAGCGAGAGCACCGCTTGGCTGCCTCTGCACCACACACCCTGCAATGGGGCTTGTCAGGGGCCAGAGCCTCCATCATGTCCAGGCTGTAGAGCTGCGTCCACCTGTGGAAGGCAGACAGAATGAGGGTGCTCATGGGGAATGGCAAACAAGCAGCATGCTGTCTGTGCTGCACCCTGCCACCGAGGGGACATCTCAGCCAGTACCACAGAGCCTTCTGTCTTCCCAGCGCTGAGCTCCAGCCCATGCTAATGGGAATACTGGCTCCACTGTGCACCATCTGTGCATGTGCCCCGGCCTCACCTGTGTGCATGGAGCTTCAGCTCCTCCTCAGTGGGGCTGAAGACACACTTCACCTGGTGCCTGGCAATGGCCTCCCACTTCCCCTTGTTCTTCTTGATGATGTGGTCCCAGATGACAGGAACCTGGTGGGAGGAAGGAGTGCTTGGAGCTGAATCAAATGTACTGTAGTACAGGGAAATGGGGGAGAGTGATGGGAGAGTGGTGGGAGAGCGGGCAAGCAGAAGCAGCATGTGCAGAGATGCCAGGACCAAGGGTGTGCTTTTGGGTACACAGAGGGGATGAATCCGCTTGCCAAATGTTCAGCTGAAACAAGACAAAATCTTGGGGGTCTGGTTGGGAGGCAGAACTCATCACTGAGGCTTGGGGTTTCATTGTGGTGACACAGGGATCTCAGCATCCTGTGTGCCAGCAGTGGCATGAACCCTGTGCTCTGAGACAACTTTTCCACTCATCACTTCCCAAAAGATGAGTATGGGGAAGGGCCGGCCAGCACAAAAGGGAAAGCACCAGCCGAGAGCAGTGTGGAGAGTTCAGGCTCTGGAGGGGACCATGCTGCTTCAAACAGTGTTGCCTTCTCCAGCAGAGTAAATATAGCTGCGCCTGGAAGGGGAGGAGGCTGCTCTGGGAGCAGCCGAATGGAAAACGGCCTTTTCAAATCTTGGCCTGGTGACAGGCTGTGAGTTCAGCACTTTCTGGGCAGTGGAGGGAGCCCATGTGTTTGCTTCCATCTGTCTTCCCCTGTCCGCACATCAGACTCAGTCCCAGCCCTTGGAGAAGGCAACAACAGCACTGGCACAAAAGCAGAGTTACAGATAAGGGGAGCAGCCTGAGTGAGGGCTAGACAAGGTCCCCAGGGTGGCAGCTACTTATCCCTACCCTGTTGACATGCCGACAGTTGATGCACATGGAGCATATCCAAAAGAACATCCACACTGCTGCCAACCCCAGCCCCAAACACTTGTCTTGCTGGGCTGCAGCCTTCCCCAGTCCTAGCTTCTGGCATGGGCCACGACTCTGGCTCAGCCACAGCCAGCTCTGGCAAGGGCACATCACCCTTCTCCCAGACCTTGTAGCTAGCCACATTGGAAGCAGTGCACTCCCCATCTACACAGCCCAAGCAGCCGCTGCCCAACCTACTCATCTTCAGAAAGTAGTGTGGGAGCCTCCATCAGTGGGGAAGAACCTCTGCTCTCTCAGCTCTTCTCAGCTGCCTCTTTGCAGATCTGCCCCAACACACAGTTTCTCCCCTCAGCTCATGAGAAGGCAGTAGAAGCACTTTTCTGCAGAGATTAGCACTGCATGGATTAAAACCCTGAGAGCCTCACACTGTTTGAAGAGCCTCTGGGCCCAGCTCATAAGCTCCAGACATAAGCTGGCACCAGTTTGACTGCAGCCTCTGCCACCAGACTCTGGTATCCCTCCATACACAGTGTGCCAGGGCTGTAAAAAGGACTCTTCCCTGGTTAAGTCCAGAATTCAGCAAAATGGATACAAGCTGGAACACAGGAGGTTCCATCTCAACATGAGGAGAAACTTCAGGTGAGGGTGACAGGCCACTGGATGTGGCAGGGCACACCCAAGTCCCTGCCCCACCGAAGGTTTTAATGGGGTGTGAAACTGTTCTGCTTCCCCCCACCTCTGGTTCCCGGGGTTTGGAATGTGAAGGGAGTAGGTGTCAAGTACCCTACCCCACCCCTGCAGGCTGGAATGGGAAACAGCAAATCGCCCCAGTATATATGTATGGCAATGGGGCACATTATCTAGGAAGCACTTGGAAGCACTGAAGAGCACTTGGGAGCAGAAAAGGAGCACTGGAAGCACTGAGGAGCACCGAGGAGCAGAAAAGGAGCAGACTTGGAGCAGACTGCCGGAGACTGCTACAGGGGACTTTAAGAGAGACTGCTAGCCACGAACTGCCAGCGTTGGTGCAGCCAGCGTCGGACTCGGACCTTGACTTAGACCTGGAGTCGGTCCTTGAGGGGCGTTGGCAAGAATGGTGACAAGAAAGCACAGACTCCGCTCTCGACCGTCAGATCCTGCCTGCCTGTTGAAGGGACCTGCCTCTGTGGTAATCGTGGGTACTCTGTGAGCAGCCTGAGCTTTACCCTGTGCTACCCCACGATTTGCACTTCAAGGCACTGCCTCGAAAGACTGCCGACAAGCAGCCAAGGGACCATCTCTGAATTCCTACTCCACCGCTGTGAGTAGCACAGACGTTCCCTAGGGCTCCAGGCTGCCTTTATTTGTAAGTCTGGCAAAGCTATTTTTATACCAAAACATTTCCAAGCTTCCTGATTTTCCTGAATTACTAAATTTCCTGTAATCATCCTTGTGAAGATTTTCCCGAACGAATTTCTGAACCTGAAACTAACCAATTTTATATAGAGTTGTGGGCGGGGCTTTCTGTAAATAAAATAACTGCATATTTTATAATTCCTGTCTCGTGAAATCCCACAACCGAGACACTGGAGCAGGCTGCCCAGAGGGGTTGTGGAGTGTCCTCTTGAGACTTTAAAAACCCATCTGGATGCATTGCTGTGTGACTGCTTTGGCAGGGGGGTTGGACTGGATGATCTCTACAGGTCCCCTCCAACCCCTAACGTTCTGTGACTCTGTGAAAAAAACAAACTCATAAAACTTAAACAAAGAACCGAGGTTGCCTATGCCCCATGCAGCCACTATCCCGGTGACTCAGTCCAGTATGGAGAGCTGTACATATTGCAGCACTGATGCCTTTAGATGCAACTGCTGGGCCACTGAGGATAAGGCTCCCACGTCATCCATGCACAACTTTGCTGGCAATAAGGGTGTGTCTGTGAAATGGGTGCTTGGCTGCTTTGCCAGGGCATCATCTCTCCTGAGCTTGAACTGGGTGGGAAGAAAAGGGGGTAGAGAGCTATCAGGCTTAAAGCAGAGTGTCTGGAGAGGTGAAGGAAGACCCACAGGATACCTGCTCGAGGACAAGATCCTTTTTGGGGGGAGCTGGCTCTGTCACTGCAAGGTGGCTCAGAAATCTCTGCATCTCCACCAAGTTGGGCAGCTGGTCAATGAGGACATCTGTCAGGAATGCACGGAGCTGTGGGCATGAAGGGGAGGAGTAAATGGAGAGAGATCATGACCAGGGAGCCAGAGCAAGGGAAGCAGCACCACAAGAGCAGGTGTATGTGGGGCTTTGGCAGAGCAACCCATGAGGGTCCCATGAGGTAGACTGGCAAGTACAAGCTTTGTTCCTGGTGACAGGTCTGTCACCATGCCAGCTCTCACACCACTGACTCCTAGAAGCCCATAGTGAGAATGAGGAGAGGTGCCTAGTGCTGGCAAGGTCCTGCTTTGTTCTGTAGAACCCACGGCCTTCATAGTATAGGGTCCTACCTTGAGGAGCTGGCTCTTGTTGAAGCCATTAAAGTGGTATTTGCGCTGGCATTCAGGGCTGAGCAGGAGGTTGAGGAGGGCAAGCCACACCTGCCCATCAAGTTTGGTCAACTTCACCTGGTCTTCAGGGGGCACCAGGTGCCATGTGCCATTCTCAAACTTCTTGAACTTGCCTGAGGGACAGAAGAACATAAAACTCCAGGGAAAGTGCTGCTTGAGGGAAGACAGCTCAAAGTGGGGATGCTGGCCATACCCACTGCCTCATTTCACCACACAAAAGCCACACTGCTTCTGGCTAACTCAGTTTCCCCACCCCTTTGCTCAGCAGAGCAGTGCACTTGGTGTTGAGACAATATATTATTAGAGAGCATAAAGCTCATGTATTAAAACAGGGCCATGGAAAGAACTGAAAGATCATGAGATACCTCACTCTGTACTTGGTAAGGAGTGCAGAGCATGGGTGGAGTGTTGGGGAGTCCATGCTGCAAGAACAGAGTGGCTGGAGAGGCATGTTTTAGGCTACCAGCACTGCCAATACGCACTCTTCTGGAGTTTCTTCTGCCAGTGAAAACCAAAAGTAGACAAAACAAGCTCCAGGAGCTACTGTGCTGCCCTTCTGGATGGAGAAGGATGTAACTGAGTCTTCACAGCCTGGAAATGCCTTTGCACTCGTGTTTCTTTCCAGTCTCTCCCTCAGGACCCTGGATCAAAGCTCTCTCTTTGACACTGCCAGTGCACAGGCAGAGAGAAGGGAAGTGTTTCCTGGCCAGCAGGAGGAAAGCTTCCCCATCCTGCTGAGCTCCTCTCTTCAGGCGCAGAGCCACGTGCTTCCCAGCATCTCTTCCTCCCCTGCCTATGCCGTGACCCTCCTGGTGCGGGCCTGGGGAAAGTTGTGCAAGTTCCCACGCCCCAAGCTGTGCCCCACTACTGCTCAGAGGCAGGCAGGGATGAAGTGGAGGCTTGAAGGGGGGCTGTGGGAGACAGAGACGATGGCCTATGAACGCAAGCTCATCAGAGGCCTTTGGTGAGAGCAAGCTCAACGATCAGTAACTGCAGGGACATCAGCTTGTTGCCAGAGCATATGTCTGGCTCTAACTTTTCATGATGTCTCAGAAAGGAGCAGAAGGGCTAAGACTGGCACTCTGGTCTTTCTGTGTCTGTGATAAGACTTTTCAGAGGAGAAGGTGGGACTGGCAGATGTGCTCTGCTCCTGTCCTGGCCATGATCAAGCCTGGAGGTGACAATGCCCTGTGCAAAGATCAGCTTTATGGAGCACTGCTGGATCCCCAGACCAGCTGTGCTGCAGCTGCTTTCCAGATGAACAGCTTCAGGCAGGGAGCACTAGTGAGGAGCAAGGGCAGGATCTGGAGAAGAAGGTGGAGGGGGAGTAGCTTTCTCCAAGGGCTCCCACAGCAGACTTATCGGTGCATGCACGTCCCAGCACTGATAAGGTGCCCCAGGACACAATCCATACCTGCTTCCCAGCAGCTCCAGGGGCAATGCTCCACCAGCTCAACAAGGAGGCAGGGTAGATTGTGGGTGTTCAGCATCCGTGTCAGCACACTCAGGGGCAGGCTGGAGGTATGTCAGAAAGGGTGAAACATTGCTCACAAATGCCAGAACAGATATAAATGCTCTTTGAGGCAACTGGGAGATGCAGGAGAAAACCCAATGATCTGGATTCCCTAGAGTACCACAGAGAAGGAAAGAGTGCTGCTGTGTTTGCCCTCTGGGGCACAGTGCTGCTGCCACCATGGATACAGCTAGCTGCTGAAAGGGCACCCACTGCAAGCCCACAGGGATCTCAACTGGGGAGCTTGGGCTGTATCCACTGCTGCTCCTGGACACCTACCTCTCCACCTGATCAGTGATGAACCGCAGCACAGACAGAGCTTTCAGGGAAATCTCAAACTCCATCACCTCTGCCTGCTTTTGCAGCTCCTGTGGAGGAAAAAGCACAGCCTTGGGATTCCAGGGCCCATTTCCCAGGAGTTACAAGGAGACAAGCTGTTGGCTGCACATCGGTAACCACAGACTGGGGAGGAAACCGGAGCCCTGCAAAACAAACTGTTTCTCATCTTGACTGTGCCAGTACTGCCTGCTTGCCAGGGCGGCAATAGAAGTGCTTGCAGCCTGCTGTTCCTTCATCCCTCATCTCCCTACCCCAACAGGTCACAGGGTGGCTACCAACAGCAGCACCCCTGCATGGAGACACTCTGCGAGAGAGGCCATTCCCAGGCTATCTGGGAATTTCCCTCCTTTTCTGGAATAATCTTGTAGTCCACGGCCCCTGCAGAGACCTGCAAAGGTGAAGAAGAGAGGAGTTGCATGATCAGCAGAGGAACTACAGGAGGAGGAGAATGAGGGGGAAACGTGGCCCCTGCATAGGGGTAATCCTACATCCATCCCTCCTGTACCTGTCTCTCCCCTCCAACTTGTATACAGGCAGTTAGGATATCTGCCTGTGCTTATCCTAGCACACAGCTACACCATGATTTCCAGCCACCTGGGTTCCTTCCCCTCCCAGGCAGCATGTACACCTCATTCACACCCCATGCGCTCACGCTAACAACCTGAACACCTTCTGACTCAGTCTGTCTCAAGACCATCAAGATGATTAGGCTGAGAGGTGCCAAGTCCTTCTCCCTGGCCCTCTCTCCCTTCTCCTCTCTAGTTCCAGATGCTCAGCAGTTCACATCTCACATCTTTGTGTGCAGAGCACTGACCTCAGCAGCTCATATTTCTCTAAAGTGCTGCTGCAACAGTTCCCTTCCAAATTCCTGTGGTAAGAAACCCTGCACTCCCCGTGCCGGTGCCCCACAAGCTACTAAGAAAACCTTATGAGCTCTTCCCCTCAATCTCCCACTCCAAACTCCCTCAGTGAGGCTGTTTTCCACAGCTCCTCCTGGTACCCAAACTTCATTTCTGCTACCTCCAGGCAGGGACCATCTTTTCCCTGTGCTTCTAGGGGACTGAAGAACAGGTCCTGCTCCAGGGGTTACCACCATACACAGTCACAGAGGACAATAGGTTCCACAACACAGGAGAGAGCAGGAACAGCTTTTTCATAGGAGGTCATTGTACACAGAGTCAGGAGGGGTTGGAATGAATCAGAGGAAACCAGGCTCCTTGGCTGGTGAGCACTTTTTAGAACTCAGTTGGCTAGAAAAGTAGTTTTTTTTTTTCACTTGAGCCATTTCAAATCACTAAAAGAGACATCCCTTCCCCTCCCCAGCCGGGAAAACATTTCCTGGTAAACATCCCTATTATGCTCTCCACTTCCTTCCCTTTTCTGGAAGACCAGAGCCATGTGCTTAGGCAACAAGCCAAAGGATGGAGGCGATGCAGAGAAGTGAGGCCAAGCTTGCAAGCTGTCATTTTAATGCTGTTTCTCGATGTGCACACTTTAAAACTCAAGGTGCTGGGAAGCACCAGAAGCAAAGAGAGGTCCCACACTGGGAAGGTGTGCACAGCAGTCTGGGAACACCTGACTGGGATCAGCTCCAGGCTCACTTCTGGCCCAGCCAGTACAGAGAGAAGGCATTTCTCGGATTGATGAGGAAGTTGGAGGGACACACAAGGACAATTTCTAGTTGTGTTGGACACTGATTTAGGGAAGGATCCCCCTTCAACGCTAACTCCAGCTGGTTCCAGTAGCAGCCTGGACTAAGGTGGTTTCACAAATTCCAGGGAGACATACCCACACCGTTTTCAAGAGCGACAGCAAATGGCCAAAACCTCTGTACTAAATATTTTGCCTGACTGTGCAGCATCCCCCCAAAGAGCTCAGACCATGTCCTGCAGGAAGCCTGAAAGTGGCACTGTCACAAGAGAGGATGAAATCCCAGCTGTAGGATGGCAGGAGCTGGGCACAGCCTCGAGCCCAGCTGGGTTGCTGGCATGGACAAGCACTAGTGTCAAACACTCTCCAGGATGGGTGGAAGATGCTAGGGATGCAACCAAGGGGTTTCTCCAGGGGAAGGCCCCACTGTGCCTCTTTAGGCTGCCTACATCCACATCCCCAATGAGCTATAGGAGTTGCTCCTCACCTGCATGGATGAGAGGCTGGCCAGATCCTCAGGATGAAGCTCCACTGGGGTCACTGTCCATCTGTTGGTGCTCTGAGCTGTGAGCAAAGTCAATTTTCGATGGCAATAATCAATTAAATCCAGAATGCTGTCCTCTGCTGACTCACAGACCTCCTTCACAACAACAACAAAAAGTTTTACAGAGGGCCAGTCCCCAAAGCTGTGCCTCTCCACACCCACTTGAGGGCTTTTCAAGACTGAATAAAACCTCTCACCTTGTGAAAAAAGACTGTCTCCAAGAAGTTAATGATGGAGGCTTCATGGTGCAGCTGTTGCGGGGGCGGGGAAAGTGGCAAGAAACAGGTTACAGAGAAGTCACCAGCACTGAGGACACAGGCAATAGGACAGAGAAAAGGCTTTTCTAGGAAGGTCTTTATGTAGTGGTAGCCAGATGCAAGTCAAAGAGCCAAACACAAGTGCTGAAATCTTTGTAACAGCTCTGGTTCATCCAGTTCAGGTTAGTGTTTATGTTAATGTGCCTACGACACTGTCCCCAGCAGGCAGAGCTCCTCAGGGCTCTGTCTCACCAGTACAGTATAGTACAACCATAGCATTGGGTGAGCTGCATCCCCTGGCACCATCAAGAAGTCACTGCCCCAGACAGGACAGTACCCTGCACGGTTGGTCTGCCTCTCGGCCTCCTAGGATAGCCTTGTCCACAGACCGGGAACCAGGCAATAACTGCCTCATGGCAGTGGTGCAGACAAATGGCTGTCCTTGCCCCAGCAATGTGTTACCTTGTACTGAAAAGAGGATGAAATTTTCAAGCCTGGGCAGGTGTCCCTTATGTTAAGGGCTGCATTCCTTCGCAGAGAAGCCCATCTCTTGAGATTTCTCCCTTGCCAAAGAATGGTCCAAGGGACCACTGCTCCCAGAAGCTTGGTAAGAAAAAGCTACATTTTTATTAACCCAAAGGCACATAACCTTGGAGACCTCTCAGATTAAAGATAACAAGCAGTGCTGGGGGGTGGGGACAAACAACCCAAGGCTGTTGCTGCTCTGTAGTGAGGGTAGCATGATTCAGCGGGAGCTACAAGCTAAGACTAGAGCCATCTCCAGGAGGGGCTTTTGCTGCATCCAGCTGCTCCCACAAGCCCCTTCACAGAGCTGAGCTCCCCTGGGAGTGGGTTCTTGTCCCTCCCAGGGGCAAAGACATCGGCTTGTTGCTCACAGCTCTGGGAAACCAGGTGCTTCATACTGTCCACCTCAGCTGCTCTGCCCAGGGAGCTGTAAAACCACAGTTCTGAGATCTTCAGGGCGAGATTTACTTCTAGGCATAGTGGTGCCCACACTTTCCAGGCCTGTGCCCAGTGCCCCCTCTACTCACCACCACATAGATGGGGAAGGTGCTTCTTGGCTTGAAGTCCTCCAGCTGGCACAGCACAGGAAAGATCTTGTGCTTCCAGATCTCCACAGAGATTAACTCCCCAATGAGAACAGGAATCTAGACAGGGATGGAGGAAGTGAAGCCTTTGAGACCAGTGCTATGGGGGGAATCGGTTTTATTGCAAATGCTCAGTCACACAGACTTTGAAATCATTCCACAGAGGAGTGGAATGGCTTTATGTTCACCCAGCTCAGAAACCAACAACTCTTCACCAACAGATCAGCAGCCGGAGAATGCTCCTGGGGTTGGAAAGGAGCAAGATGACTTGAGGAGCTAGGCAGGTCCAGGGCATCACACATTGTGGTGTGACCTAGCACTGTGGGGCTGGGATACCCCAGGTATAGGGCAGAGATCCACAACCAGAGGAGCAGATGCACAAAACAGACCAAAACAACCTCGAAGAGAGGAACCACAGACCAGCAAGTATAAATATCACATCTTGAACTTTAATTTAAAAAATCCAAACCAACCCCCAAGTCTAACAAACTCTCAAACATCTTTGCCAGATACAATGGATTCTTCACCATTTAATTCCAAAATGGCACACTGTCCATGAGACAACCCCAACTCAAGCCTAAAGGCCTGCCATGAGGGTCATTACTGCATCCAAGGAGGCTCACCTTGGTGTAGGTGACCAGCAACTCGGTGAGGAGCTGCTCCTGACCCGTGGAGGCACTCAGAATGGCGTGCATGTTGAGCTTCTCCACATACTCATGCTGCCGAAGCCACCTGCAGGGCAGCCAGCAAGTACAACAGTGCCAGACACCTCTGGTCAATGGCTGTGGGGCTCCACTGTGCTCCTAAAAAGGGTCCCTCACACAAGGAAACCTGGTTCCAGCACCTCCACCCTAGGAAATCCCCAAACCCCACACCATCTGCTGAGCCTGTGCTCCCCGGGGCTGCAGCTCCACCTATGGCAGTCCCAAACCCACTGTCCTCCTGCCTGGCCCCAGCAACACCCATCGTGAGATACCCCAAAACTGGGAGTCCACCTCTCCATCACCACTAGCCCGACAGCCCTTCTAAAGAGACCCCAGATCTGGGATCCTTCTTTCTCTCTCTCATTCTGTTCTTCCAAGAAGACTGCAAGATTGGGGCCCCTTCCCTACCTGACCCTGACTCTCTGGGTCCATCTCTCAGCACCAGACCTTCTGGGAACCCCTCCTTATCATCATTCGAGCCCTTCGAGGAGGCCCCATCCAGGATCCCCACAGCCCCAATGGAGACACTGCAAGTCTATAACCCCTTTTTTTTGTGCTCCCCCCTTTCCCAGACCCTCCGGGGCCACCCCAGAGCGGGGCCCTCCCCCTGCAGACCCCGTTCCCAGCACAGGCGTTCCCTCGCACCCCTGCCCGCCGGTATCCCGCAGTTCGGTGGCCTGCAGCGCCCGCACCAGCGCCTCGACCTCGTCGGGCGACAGCGGCGCCGGAGCGACAGCGGCCATGGCGGCGGCGACGTCGCTACAGCAACGGCAGAGTGACTCTTCCGCCCCTGGCCGGCACGGAGGAACCTATGCCGCCCTCTGTCGGCGCGGAGGAGCGACTGCGGCCGGCGGGGCGCAACGGAGACAGACACGGGGCAACGCGTTGGGGGACACAGGGGGCCCGGTGCTGCCATCCCCGCTGTCACTTCCAGCACACGATGATGTTGGGGTCATTCTCCAGGCGTTCATCCAGCTCCTTGTAACTCATGCCTGGGAGGACATGGTAGTGGGGTTAGTAGGGTGCCTGGCAATGGTGTGGGGGCTGGCTGGGCATCTCAACCCCTTCCCCTGGGGGGCAGGGGCTTTACAGCACAGCTCACCACGGAACCTAGCCCAGGATCCTGTCTCCCTGCAGTATGATGGCTTCCCAAGGGGTGAGGGAGAGGCTAAAAGCAGTGCACAGCCACAACCTTGCCCCATCCCCCAGACCTGCGAAGAGGAGCCCAGACCCTCACCGGTCTTGCAGCATATCTCATCATAGCTGTGGCAGCCTGTGTACAGTCGGGCTGGGTGACTTCGCTCATCCCGGACAACCTTGACAGGATACTTCTGGAGCCGTCGGATAAGGCCCTTCATCAAACCAAACTGGATAAGCCTCCTGGGAACAAGATGGGAAGAGACTGTGACCACAGTGCTGAGATGCCAAATACACCAACTCATCTCATTCATTCTGGTTCCACCATGGCACACCATTGTGGAGAAAGGGATTGTCACAAGCCTTCACCTTTCATTGTCCAAACCTCATTTGTCTGTACTAATCAATCTGTCTTCCTAATCCAGTGCTCCCAAGGCTCCCATTTCCTGCTTAAGCATTTCAACTGGCCACCCAGGGATGTGGTGGAGTCAACATCCCTGGAGGTATTGAAAAGACATACAGATGTGGCACTTGGGCACATGGTTTAGTGGTGGACTTGGCAGTGTTGCATTAACAGTTGGACTTGATGACTTTAAAGGTATTTTCCAACCTAAATAATTTTATGATTCTATGTTTCCCCATTTACAGACTCGGGAGTGGGGTACTGCCTCGCCTCCCCAGCTTGTCCTACTACTCCTGGTTTCACTATCATCCTCAGGGACTGAGCAGGAGCGTGCTGGCTCTGACCTCTCATCCACCCTCTGGAGCTGCAGGGTGTATCGGGAGATGAGGTCTCGCACTGTTGTGCCAGGGCTCAGCCCGCAGTACAGCTGGAAGATGTCCCGGAGGCTGGCTCGCTTGTGCCCTGCAGGGAAAAGTCACCAGTCAGCTGCCCTCTCCCCCTGCCTCCACTAGCAGCTCAGCATGGTGCCATCATACCTTGTTTGGTGACGTAAGACAGACATTCTTCCTGGAGACACTTGTCATCTACCAGGTCCTGGACCTTTGGTGTGGTGCAGTATACATTGGAATACTGGAGAACAAGATGAAACCAGGTCTGTTCAGACATGGCTCTGAGATGCAGACCTGCCCCACTCTGAGCCCTGCTGTCCCCCTACATGGCCACCCCAATAGCACAGCTACTGCCTGAATCCTGCTTGAGGTCCCAGACTCCATGGCCAGACCCACCTGGAGTATGGAAACGAGTGTGACGACCCCATAGTACCTGCAGATGAACAGAGAAAAGTGAGACTCTGTCTCCCAACACACACCCTTCTACTGCTCCTGTGCGATGCCCAGGACCCTTCCAAACACTCACAGCAGGTTTTGCACTGCAATGCGCACCAAATTCAGCTCCACATCAGCTTCTGCAGAAATCTTCTGGACATGCCGAAAGCCATCAATGTAAGGCAGAATCTAGAAGGGGAGGAAGCAAGAGCTAAGAGTGGAGAGAGAAGAGAGGTTGAAGACATCAGTTTGAAGCCAAAAAAGCTTTCCTGTGTCTGGAAGCGCAACGGGATGGGCAGGCTCCATCCCTAACAGCCTTTTATCCATGTTTCGGGTGAACAGGTTGCTCACAGATATGAGCATAAAGACAAAGGGAGCACCAAATTGTGCTCATTGATATGGTGATCTCTGGGACAGCTCAATTCTACGCCTTCAGGCATGCTGGAAACATATCTCATTCAAAGCATGCTACCCCTACTCAAGTACACAGACCTGCTGTGTGGTGAGATCCCACTGGGAGTTGAAGAAGTCATCCTTGTCTTGGGTGAAGACGGGGACATCATACTCTTGCACGATGGGGGGATCTGGGCGCTGCTCAATCACTTTCAGGTGGATAGTGTTCGACTCATCTGGCCAGGTAAAGCGGAGAGCTCAGTCTCCAAAGAATCCTCTACTCCCTCAGGACCTTATGACTATCAGCCTCAGAACATCACCATGCCACATGGAGAACAGTGTTTGCAGTCCCCAACCCCATCCCTCCTGGCCCTTTGATCATAAAGGGCAAGACTGGCTCAGACATTTCCCAATTCCAAACACAGACAGGCAGGGAGTTGCCAGGAGCAGTGCAGGCACAGCTGATGTGGACTGGGGCTGGCTGAGCTGCCTCCCAGTCCCATCTCTGCCCTCACTGCTGGGCTGGCATGGCTGCCATACCTATGGGTAGAGTGCATTTTCCTTTGGCATTCAGCTCCTCCATCAGGATGGTCATGATGGGAACCAGCTTCTGTTTACTCTCCTCATTTGAGATGAAGCCACTTTCCAGCTACAGAGAGCAGAAAATCAAGTCAGCTCCTCTCTGCAAAGCTGTTTACTGTAGGGACTGCACATGTTGGATCCCATCCTCCTTTAAACTTCAAGCAATGTGTGGGTAAAGCCAGCACAGTCCCCTCCTTGCTGTAAATCCAGCCCCTACTCCAGTAACACCCACAATGTGTACCAGGAGACTGGTGACTCTATGGGGTTGGACAGGGCAGCCTGCTTCTGCTCACAGTGGCTTGGGCCTCACCTCAAGGGTTGTGAGGTAGCCAGCCAGCTTCTTTCCTATGGGCTCCAGTGCACAGGCCTTGGCTCTGGCATCACACACAAAGCCCAGGTTGAAGAGCAGAGCATTTCGGCTGTACTTCTTGTGCTCGATACACACGGGGCAGCCGATCAGCTTCTTCTCCATGGCGGTCCTGCAGGAAGAGAAGTAGAACCTACGCCTTCAGGGAGGCTTGAGCACCGCTCAAGGCTACCTCCTGAGTGGCTGTGGAGAATGGGGTCTCTTTTGCTGGAAAACCAATGCCTAATCCCCAAACGCTCAGAGTACAAAACAGAGTCTGCGAAAGGCAAGAAAAATTAGTTAATTATCAGAGATGAAAACTCTCTCTTTCAAAATCAGCACAGTTCTGAAAAGTAATTTAACTTTCCTGGGTTTGAGGCTGACACAGAACCACGGGCTGCACCAGACACCCTCAGAATCAGGTACCAAACCCCCTGCACAGGTACCAAACCCCCTGCACAGGCTACTGCAAGCATCGTAACGATCCTGCGGACCACAGAGTCTCCTGTGAGCCCAGAACTGACAGCTGGCACTGTCCCATCACCAAGCCATCCTCTCCCCCTGGCAGAGTCTTGCCCAGCCGTGGTGAGGACAGCGAATCCCTCCCCGTGCCAACACTCACACGGTGATCAGCTTGTTCTGCAGCTCTGGCTTCGTGATGACGTACACCTGGATAGTGTCGAAGAGCTCCCGAGAGATGAAGTCCTCTGGGACCTGCAGCGGCACAGAAGGCTTCGCTTCAGTCTGGTCCGGCTGCCGGACCCCGGCCCTGCCCCGTGACCCGCCCTCTCCACCCTAGTCTCACTGGCCCACCTGGTAGGTGATCTTGGGCCCCAGTGTGGGGTGGAACTCGCTGAAGAAGACGCACTCGATCCTGCCACCCATGGCGGCCCGAGGCAGAGCCGACCTGGGCGCCGGGCCGGCAGGCACAGCGGAACAGAGCGGTGCGGGTTGCCCGTGCCACAGCCCTGCCGGCCACCGTACCGCGGATCCGGACGACACGTCACACGACCGCGCCGCTGGGGGCGAGCTCTCACCCTGAGCGACAGCACTGCCCACCCATTCGGAGGCGGTGCGGCGTGCGGGAGGCGGGTCCTAACGCGGACAGACAGCGCGGGAGGCGGGTCCTAACGCGGACAGACAGCTCAGCTCGCCCAATCGGAGCCCGCCTTCCGGCCCCTTCGTCTCCGTCACGGCGGTTCCCACTCCTGTCGCCGGCCACCATGGCCCTGACGGCTGAGACCGAATCCCGTCTGTACCGCTCCCTACGCGCCGCCGCCGGCGCCGCCGCTCATCTTGTGGCGCTTGGCTTCCCCACCGCCGTGGCTATGCTAGCGCGGCCCGGATCCAGTGAGTGCCGGGGCGGGATCGGGACCGGAACCGGGGAGTGTGAGCCAGGCCGGGGCTGGGGGGTTGAGTCTCTCTATCCTCCGCTCACCTCAGCGCCTGCCCTTCACTTGCAGGTCTCTTCTCCTGGCATCCGCTACTCATGACGCTCGCGGTAAGTCCCGCCGCCCCGGTTACCGGCCGCCTTGCCGTGCTGACCCCTGCCACGGGCACCTCCCTCCGGCAGAGGAAGGGGCCTTGATGACAGGAGCGCCCAGCGCGGAGGGTAAAGACCCTTTGCGGTCTGTGGGTGGTGGGACGCTGAGCCCCGGGCGATGCTGAACCGCCGCCGCCGCCGGTCCAGTCCCCGGCCGTAGCGGTGGAAGCAACCAGTGCCACTCCTCCTTCCCTCTGTCTCCCAGTTCTCGTTCCTGATGACAGAAGCACTGCTGATATTCTCTCCCGAGACCTCGCTGCTCCGCTCGTTCTCCCGCAAAGTCAAGGTGCGGGTGCACTGGGCCCTCCAATTGCTTGCTCTCCTCTGTGCCCTCCTGGGGCTGGGCATCATCACCTACAACAAGCATCTGAATGGGAAGGCCCATTTTGTCACCTGGCATGGCCTGATGGGGTTGCTGACTGTGCTGTATGCAGGCGGGCAGTGTGTGGGGGGTGTGCTTCTGCTGTACCCCAAGCTGATGAAAAACTGGACACTGGCCAAGCTCAAGCTGTACCATGCAACCTCAGGGCTGGTGGGCTATCTGCTGGGCTGTGCCAGTCTGATGCTGGGCATGTGCTCCCTGTGGTTCACTACCTCAGTGACCAGCATCTCCTGGTACCTTGCCATGCTGTGTCCCCTGATCACTAGCCTGGTTATCATGAACCAGGTAAGCAATGCTTACCTTTACCGCAAGCGGAGCCAGCACTGAGGGCCTGGTGCAGATGTGAACTTTCCCTGTGTAAGCCAGTGAGGCCAGGGCTCCCCTGCTCACAGAGAGTCTCCGCAGAACTTGATTTCTACTTATTCATCTCTTGTTAATCTTGGATTGTCTGCAGTGTTGGCTACAGCTACAATGTGCATGACACCAAGTGGGCAGGAGCTGTCCACTTCATGCCTGCCTTAGTGGGGACATTTCCCAGGACAGGTAAAGCTGCTGGTCCCCACAGCAGGTTGGTGCTCAGTACTGGGAACTGGAAGGTTCACTCAGGATTCCTGCTCCTTTTCTCTTCCCAACCAGGGCTGCTTAGGAGTGGGCAGGATTGGACGTGTCATGTTCCTAGTGAGCAGGGCAGCGTGTTTCTCTTCACCAGGAGGCTGCAGCAGGCACTGCACTGCCTCTCCTACCAGGGGGGCAGCTTGGCCAGTGAGAAAAGCATAGAGTACAGTTGTGGCTTTAGCCGTAGGAGGGCTGAAGCAGAGTGGCTGCACCTAAGGCAGATGCTGTGGAACAGTGAAACATCTGTCCCTATGGTGCAGCCCCATGCAGGGACCTGGGGGCTACCTAGGACTGGTACAATCAGCCCTGCCCAGTGGCTGCAGATCTGGCCACTCATTGCTACGCACAAATCCTTCCTGCAGGCCAGGCAGGAGGTGAGAGTTCACTTTACAGACCAAATTACTGAGCTGTGCTGAAAACGAGAAGCCTGTGAAGGCTCTTGTCCCTCTGAGGGGCACAGAGAACAGCAAGGCTCAGGCACAGGCCTGAGAGACAAGCCCTGGAGCCAGCCTGCTGAACAGCCCTGAGAAAGGCCCAAAAGAACCTTCTCACCTCTCGCCTCTCAACAGCCTTCCTTCCAGCCCACCTGCCACCAGGGCAGCTGGATGATGCAAGGCTCCATCTGATGCAGCAGCTCCTCCCTGACATGAATCCTGCTCTCAGCAGGGCTGGAGAGTTGGGAGCAGCTCCCAGGCTGGGAAATTCCTCTGTATCCAGAGCTTTTACTCAATAAAGATTTCAGGCAGCTACAGTGCAACAAGCCCTCTTTACTGCATGGGAGATGGGGGGCTTTTGGGTTGCAGGCAGACATAAACCCCTGCTTATTTCCCCACTGCTGCTGGAAGCACTTGGGAAGAACACCTCCCCAGGCTCTTGTGCAAAAGCTCCAAGAGCCGCTCTGTGTCCACCCCACTGTCCTGGCCGTGCTCTGCTGCAGAAGCAAACTCTTTCAAAGAACTTTTTATTGATAACGAAATGTCTGGTTTTTTTCCTGGTTGACAAAACCTTCTCACGTGGTCCTTTAAAAAAATAATCACAACATATCAACCCACATCCCAGGCTGCCTGGGGGATTGGGGGCTGTGAGGAGGCTGTTGCAAGGACCATCCTCTCCATTCAGAAAACAAAACCCAAAAGCTCATCAACATGGAGGGAAAGGGAAGGGGAAGCCCATATTCTATCTGCAGGAAAGAAACTGCCAGAGAAAGCAGTGACAGCCTCACTGCTCACTGTAAAAATTAATTCCAGCTTCTAGTGTAAGCTGACAGATTAGCCAGGGAGCATTCAAGGGCACTGACTCCTGGCAGGGCTGGCATCAGGGGTAGGAGAGAGAAAAGAGAACCCACTCTGTGCACAAAACCCAGAGCTGGTGGTGCTGAACCACTGACAAGAGGGCCTGGACGGCCCCCTCCTGCCCAGCAGCTCACCCCCTTATTTGGCAAACCTCTCGCCAGTCATGGTGAATTCCTGCTGGGGTCGGGGGAGTCTCCCCATAGAAAAGGGATTCAGAAAAGAAACCCACCAGCCCTCCCGTTCCCTTGGTTAGGGACAAAACTACCTTCAGAAAGGAGGAGTAAGTGTTGAGCACTCTTGACAGACCCCTGGTGCAGAGAAGCAAGGAAGCGCTGATGACTACTCCCACCTGGGCAAGTGCAGTGGCCTTGGGGTAGGGGTCAGCCCCATGTTCCCCTCCCAGAACAGCTGCCAGTGCTGATATCCACGGCCTGTCTTGTGCCAAGGGGAGCAGCTCCAGGAACCCCCGTGCTTGTGGTGGTGGCAGCAGCATCGTCCTGGGTGCCCAGTGCTGCCCACGGGCAGCAGTGAAGCATTGGAATGAGGTAGCTCCTTGCCTCTGCTGCAGGAGTCCCTGCTCCCTGCCGAGGGTCCCGGCTGTGGGAGGGGACACGATGGGGGTTAGCAGCTCTCCAATGGAGACAGGGTGGGGAAGGGGGGTGGTGTGCTGGCTGGTCACAGCTGGGATGGAGCATCCTGGAAGGTGATGAGGTTGGACTCCTGGCTGGTGCCCTTTCCAGCAGTGCCAGGGTCAGGCAGCAGTGGGCTGTCAGCCTTTGTCACCACTACTGCTGTCTCCTCGTCGTCATCCTCCATGCTAGGCCAGGCTGACTGGTCCTCCACACGCTTCAGCCGCTCATTCAGGGCCTTCAGGGCCAGCTGCCTGTGGGGCAAGGGAAGACACATGGGTTAAACCTAGATCCAATGGCAGAGCAGGGGTTAACAGCTCAACCCCAGTGGACACTGTGCAAGCCTGTCCCTGGCTTCTTCCTGATGGGAGCAGCTGGTTTCTGCTGCACTGGAGAGGCCTGGGACTGGCCTACAGAAACACACATTTTCAGACTACATACACCAAGTTTTGTGCCACGTGGTATGCTTGGAGGCAGTCAGATGGTACATGGGCTGCTCTGGGAACGGAGCAAGAAAGGCATAAAACAGAGCAAGGGAAAGCAGACAGCCAACGCCTTGTCCAAACCTTCCTGCTAGAAGTCAGGAAGGCAAATGCCAGGCATTGGAAGTCTGATGCACAGGACTGATTCACTGCCTCTCCCTGCAACAAAACGATGGGTGCAGAGCTGCCACAAGCAGGGGGCTGGGATCTGCCTGGGCGGCTGGCAACTCCCTCCCTTCTGCAGCGAACTCTAACCTTACCTGCCCTTTCCGTAGGATCTCCCTACTCCCACCCTGCACTTCCACCACTGCTCCACATTTGGAAGAACAGAACAACATCCTATCAGCCACCCGAAGCCATCCCCACCACCTCGGTGGCACGGAGGGCAGCTCCCAGCAGAGTCCTTGGAGAAAGCCCCCCTTTAGCACCCTGCACCCAAATCTCCCCCTCTTTCTTATTTGGATTTTAATTCTGACCCTCGTTGCCCATAGAGATCGTGCCCGATGGGAGCAGGACTAGTGGTACCTTCTCCTCTCAGCATCCTGGGGGTCCGTCCCCGGCAGACTGATGGTGATGGATGATGGGGCACCCACGTCGTAGCGTTTGACTGTCTTGCGGCAGACCTTCACCTTCACCAGAATGCTGTGGACCACGTTGGCCACCAGACCCACCACAGGCTGCAGGATCTCGGGGAAGAAAGTGGCGAAGGCAAAATGGTCGGACATGTCTCCACGGCCCCTACTGTGCCGCTGGTAGAAACGGAGATAGACCCAACTGGAGAGGAGCCCAAAGCCGTATGATGCCAGTACATTGCTCTCGACGAGGGCAGCAAGCCGCAGTAGAGACAGAAGAAGGAGCAGGAGCATAGGGACAGCCTTCATTCTGACCTGGGGCACCTTCAGCACGGTGCTGTCCCCCATCGTCTGCTTGAGAGCCACCAAGACTCCCCCGAGAAAGCCCAGGCCGCCGTGGATATGGATGGCGAACAGGTAGGGAAGGTGAAAGGAGGCCACGTAGGTGACGAAGTAGGCAAGGGCCCCTAGGAGCCCCACTGAGACGTTCACCACGGCGAAGAAGACCAGCAGCTCCAGGGCTCCCCAGAGGGGCTCGAGCTGCCGCCCAGCCACCCCCAAAGTGGCCAGGCTGGCCGCCAGGCCCCAGGCCCGCTCCTCCACCAGCCCGTGCGTCAGCAGCGTCCACACCCAGAAGTTGGGAGGCAGGAGATACCCGGGGGTCACCCCCAGTCCGTAGGCCGTGTCCAGGCCGAAGGAGAGCAGGTAGAGGAGGAGGACGGCGGCGCT
>VWYK01086970.1:14627-70315 GCA_013399775.1 Semnornis frantzii | reverse complement strand
CCAGTAACGGAAGGAAAAGAAAAGGCCATGGTGAAATAAGAATAAAAAACAATGCAAAGATAAAACTAGAAATATATATATATATATTTTCAATACTCCAACGGAAAATGAGAGTCAGTAGCAAACAGTTGCAACAGTCTTGATATCAAAATGTCCTCACTGAGTAAGGAGGCATGCACAGTGGGCAGGGCTGGGGAGGATGGAGGGATCCCCCCTCCCGGGGATGGGGACAGCCTGGTCTCGTCCCCACAGGACATGGGGCTCCTGCTCATGGATGGAAGGGTTGGCAGGGCTGGATCTGGGGTTGAGCTGCCGGGGCAGCTGAGGGGGAGAAACAGGGGGAACCAGAGTGCAGAAGGGAAGGGTCCAGTTCTCCCATGGGGGAGAGGGTCCCTAGGAGCAGCATGGACCTGCAGTGGGAAAAATGCTGAGGGGTCAGGGAAGAGAGAGAGAGAGAGAGAGAGAGAAAGGGAGGGGCCAGGCTAACACACACGTACATAGATTAATTCCAAATGAAAACCAAAATCAACTGAAACTGAACTCATAAAAAGAATAAATGGCTTAAACTGAAACCAAAGAATCATAATAAACCAAAGGAAATCAAAGAGATCCATGCAAACTTTCCCAGGCTCACAAATTAACTGGCTGCTCCAGTGCCACCCCTCATCCCCGAAAGCAAGTGGGCAGCACTGCAGCCCCTGCCTGCACTGGGAGCACCTGCTGCAGCCTGGGGCTCGGCTTTTGGGGTGCAAAGAGTCTGGACCAAACCCTGGCACCCCAGAGCACCCCAGGCAGATGGCTCACTTTCCCTCTGTGCCTTCACCTCTACTCATGCCTCTCCTATTTCTACTTTGTCTTGGGATTTGCCTCTCAGAGCAAGACCTATCTTTTTGCACGCGTTTTTGCTTAGTGTTTCTTCCCGTGAGAGCTGTGGGCTGGCATGAGGGTGAGCAGGAGGGCGAAAGGGTGGCTGGGAAAGCCAGGGGCTACTTACACTTTACTTGCAGGATCTGATCACTCAGGTTGGCCTGGATGTAGTAGGTGCTGTAGGGAGGCAGAACCAGCCCCAGGCTGCAGAGGGGGAGAGCAGATAGGTGCTGTAAGGCTTTACACCCACCGAGACCCCGTGGCTGGCCCCCAGCCCCTGCCTGGCACTCCCTGGCTAATGACAAGTGGCAGGTCTGCTGTGTTCTCCTCTTCAGGGACCGCACCCAGTGCTGTTCTGGGGGCACCCAGGGTCATACTGGGGCATCCAGGGTCACTCTTAAAACGTCCAGGGTCATACTGGTAGCACTCACACATCAGAGCTGTCCTGAGAGCATCCAAGGGTCATACCCACAGCCATCTTGAAGCACCCAAGGCCATCCTTGGAGCAACTAGAACCATCCTCAGAGTACCACAGGTCCTTCATGGCCACCCAGGGTCATCACCAATGCATCTACTATCATTCTAGGGCACTCAGGTTCTTCCCTAGAGTATTCAAGGTCATACTTGGTCACACATGGCCATCCTGGTGGCACCCAGGTTTATCCCAGGGGCACCCAGAGCCATTCTCAGAACAGCTAGGGTCATTCCAGTAGCACCTACAGCCACCCTGGGGGCACTCTGGAGCACAGGAGGCAGCAAGCCTGTCCAGCCAGGTCTGAGATGGGCAGGAACCAAGGGAGATGCACAGGGAAGGGGGGCACAACATCCCTGTAAGGGAGGAAGGCAGGAAAAGACACAATCCTAGAAGAGACAAACTCTTCCCAGAGAGGAGAAACTGATGACAACCATTACACAGGCACCAGCTACGAGCGAGCCAGGAAGAATCCACCAGCTAGGAGTTTGGCCCACAAGGTGTGGGACGGGAGTGGAAAAGGAGGTGTCGGGAGGTGTTGGTGGAGCAGCCAAACCCATGGGACACACTGGGAGAGAAATCTGGCCTCCTGGGTGCTGACTGCATTGGCTGGTGGCTTTCATTGCTGGTGTCTGGTGCTGCCGAGGATCAAAGAGCACTGGTGGGTGAGGACCACATTAGATATTACACCTGAGCCGCCAGCATCTGGACTTATAGAATGGTAAGGTTAGAAAGGACCTCAAGGATCATCCAGTTCCAACTCCCTGCCGTAGGCAGGGACACCTCCCACTAGCACAGGTCACTCAAGGTCTCGTCCAGCCTGGCCTTGAACACCTCCAGGGAGGGAGCAGCCACAACCTCCCTGGGCGACCTGTGCCAGTGTCTCACCACCCTCACTGTAAAGAACTTCCTCCTAACATCCAGTCTAAATCTCCCCTCTTCCAGTTTAAACCCAATGCCCCTTGTCCTGTCATTGCAAGACCTTGTCAATAGTCCCTCCCCAGCCTTCCTGTAGCCCTGGAAGGCTACTCTAAGGTCTCCTGGAAGCCTTCTCTTCTCCAGGCTGAAAAGCCCCAACTCTTGTAGCCTGTCCTCATAGCAGAGCTGCTCCAGCCCTCTGATCATCTTCTTGTCCCCCAAGCTACCTCTCCAGTCCTCTGTGTGCCTGGTGGCATGGCCTGGGCACACCAGCATAGAGGGACCTCGAAAAGCATGGCAGAGGTGGTGGCACGCCAGCGCAGAGGGCAAAGGTGTTGGTACCCCAAACTATAGGTAGCAAGAGGAGGGCTGTGGCTTTTTTCTGTGCCCTGTGATGACCTATCTCAGGGAACCCCAGGGAACATCCCTACTTCAGTGGAGAGCCATGGGAGTGTAGGATTTGTGTCAGCACCTGTCACCCTACAGTTCAACCTATGACCCCAGCCAGAGACGTGTCACCCTGTGTCACTGTCCTCTCCTCGACAGTACTGCTTAGCTCTGGAGGGATGCCACCATGGAGGACAGGACCAGGGCTGTGCAGAGGACACCTGGCAGTGCTGGGAGGTGGTTGTGACCCTTGCCATCCCCTCCTGAGCTGGGTGGTGAAGAATAGGGCACACTGAATGGTAGTTGGATCAGATGGCTCCTCACGGGATGAAGGCAGCATGAAGATGATGATACCAGGGTCTTCCTCACCCATCTGCTGGTTGAAACTGGTGCAAATTGGGTGATAAATGTGGAGGGAGCTTTGCTTTCCTCTGCCTCTGAAGCCACTGCCTGTGCTACAGAGTGGGCACATGTCACTGTCACCCACCCTGGAACAGGCAGAGACCTGTGCAAGGCTAGGGCTGTGCAGGCAGGTGATGAGAGTGGTGTCCCTCATCTGGCACCTTACAGACATGTCAGTCCCACCCTGGGGACTGTGGCCTGGCTCACCGGTGCTGAGTAGGCAGCACTTTTGAGAGTGCCCTCTAGAGCATCACTGGCTGTGTGTAATGATGTGACGGGCATGTTTGCAATGCCGTAGCCCATGGCACGCGTTCCTGGTGGCGCTGGGAACCTCTAGAGCTGCAGGTACAAGACCACAGCTCTGTGCTGGTGTGAGTCTGGCCGATGCTGAGTGCACGTGGGTATGCCAGCAGCCCTGCTTACCTGTAGTTGGTGCTTTTGATGGGCGCCCACGTGTAGGTCCTGGACACCTCATCAATGTATTGCTGTGGGTCAGAGGGAACCAGTCAGGCATGCATGGTGCCAGGACTCTGCCAGTGCAGAGACACAGGACTACAGCTCCAAGCTCAGTGCTAGACACAGCCCCTTTCTCCCTGCCACCGGAGCTGGGTGCTCAGCACGGTGCCAATTTTGGCAGTGACCCCATTCCCCTGCAGCGTTACCTCATCCAAGGACTTGATGAGAGTCTTGATGAACCTCTGCCCATCGTTCCCATCAATCATGCTTCTCCGGATCTGGGGACATGGAGGAAGCAACTGAGGGCTGGGCTACAGATCTTAGCTTTGTACCCATGGGCACCCACTCCAGTGGGGGTGGCACTGGGGAACCATAGGGTGCAGGGATGAGGGGTAAGCAGCCTTGGGGGACTTCATCATGCTGATGGGGTCAGTGACACAGCTCCTGTCTCCTCTGTGACCCCACAGGAGTTGTGCTGGGGCCCTTATGAGAAGGTGCTTCCCAGGGCAGGCTGGAGGGGCTGAGTGCCCTTTGCAACTGCAGACTGGGGAGGGGTGAGCTGCCCCGGGGCCTGCCCACCTCCTCCTTGTTCTCATCCTCCAGCTCAGCGTCCAGGAAGTCCAATGTCACCGGCTCCCGGAAATTGATGATCTGTAGGCAGAAAGGGAGAGCAGGGGATGGGCTCAGGGCTCCTGTAGCCACTGGTCAGTCTGGACAAACTCATCCCAGTTCCCCTAATTAGCTCCTCATGACCTCAGAAAGCCATGTGTCCCACCAACCCGTGCAACTGCCACCCCAGCAGACCCCTCCTCACCTGGGGCTGCAGGTTGGGGTGCAGCAGGACGTAGCCATTCAGGTCGATGGCGAAGACGTAACCATTAGCCCCCAGCTGCAAGAGGACAGGAGGAGGCATGAGGCTGGCCAAGTAGCTCTGTAAAGTGCCATGCTGTGCCACACTATGATGTGACAGTGTGATGCCCCTCACCTCTGCAGACAGTTTGCCCTGTGCCAATACTGGGGCTCAGTCTTTTCCATCCATCTATTTCTATTCTCAGGCCAACAGCATCTCTCACCTCAGCTCTGGATTTTGTCCCCTGTCTCTTACCTCCAGGTAAGGTTTATTCCCAGCTTGCCCTGCAAGGCTCTGCTCTGGGTCGCAGGGCATCACCCCACTCTGATATCTGCCTGTCTGCCCCAGTCCCTGCCTGCAGTCATGGCTTCTGCACCCTGCTACCTCCAGTGCCATGGGAGGTGCTACAGGGTGCTGGGGGATGCAGTTCAGGACATCCTGTAGAGGGCTCCCATGCCAAGATCAGGAAGCACAGGGAAGGGACGGAGGGGAAGGGGTCCCCACGCACGTTGTATCGTGGTGTCAGCCTCTTGATGTCGTTAAGAGCCACGTCAATTCCCATCACGCCCAGGATGAGCTGGTTCTGGAAGGGAAAGCAGGAGGAGGTGGGTGGGAGCAGGATTATCACCTGCCACTTCCAGCATGGGAACAGGGAATCAGAGGGTGAACCTCTTCTTCTTCCAGGGATGTGTGGATCTGATCCAGACACTGTAGGGACACAGGGAGGGAGGTGCCAGCTACCCAGAATCCCTCCATAGGACACTGCATTGCCCAACGTCTTGCAGCTTCCAGCTGTCCCCACTGAACTGAGAGAGCTAGGCCATTTTGGGTCCCAAGGACGGCAGTCACCCCTAGTCTCACCCCAGGGAGGGGGTGCAGAGCAGACATCATACTCGTGGCACTATTGCCCTCATCTCCAGGCATGCGCCCAGCAGGAAGGCACCCTCTTCACCCCTCTAACGGGACCCACACCAACGGTCTCATTGCAGCCAGGGTGGTGCAGCCAGTCTCCTACCTTCCTGTCACTGCTGTCCTCCGTTAAGTTGAACACCGGCAGCGTGCCTGTCACCACCAGGCCGAGCCCCTGCACAAGCACAGAAAGGTGTCCCATGGCTCCTCATTGTCCCAAGACCCAGAGCTAGGGGTGGGCAGCAGAGTGGAAGTACCCCCGTGGCAAGGGAGATGGGTGCATGTGCTGTGTGGGATGCTGGGGCTGGGGGTCTCCACCTGTGTCCTGGATCTGTGTGGGACTCCGGGGCTGGTGTTCCCCACCAACACCCTGGGGCTGGGGTTTCTTACCAGGGCATCCTGGTAGACATTGGTCCACTGAACCTGCTTGGCTCGGTTCCCCGCCAAGACCATAGGTCTGCCCAGCACATCCAGATACTCCTGCAAGGATAGAGTGAGGGAAAGCATGACACAGGAGTCAGATGCTTCTCTGCTCCAACCAGGCGACACCCCTGTCCCCATGCATGCCCCAAGGATTATTGAAGTGCCAGTCAGAGAATCCAGGTCCTAGCAATCCCTGGGTGTGGGCTTACTCTGCCATGCCTGGACCATGTCACTGCTGTCTCTCTGGCTGCCACTGCTGGCCTTTTGGGATCTTCTCCCAAAGGCAGGTTTCCCTTATCCTGGCTCACTGTGCTGAGGAAGACCTCCGAGTGGGAGGTAGCCCCTCTGCTGTGATGCCAACCTTGCGCCAAGGGGGTGGCCTGCTCAAGGACACTTAAGGACCCTTATCACCTGCCCACCATGCCATCTTGAGTCCATCCAACTAAGAAAAAGGGCAGAAAAGGGGCAGTGGGATGGGGAGTGTGGTGGACATGTCTAGCTCTGCCTAACAGAGTGCTGCTGGGGTTGGCCCTGCCCACGCCTGCTCCATGCCCACACTCACTCCCTGCCTGCGCTCAGCTCTGCTCTGTGCTGATTAACGCCTGATGTTTCATAATTAGTCACTGAAAAGGCAGCGGGTCCGTGGGGAGCTGCAGAAGATGAATTACTTGTTTCAATAGCATGAGGCCTGGCTGAGGGCTCAGCTCTGCTCCCCAGCTTGCTGCCACACTTGCTGCCAGCCTTCGGGCTCTCTGCAGCAGGTATGGGTCTGCCTGACTCTGCCCCCGACTCAGGGCCCCCCAGGAGAGCAGCTCTGCCTGCACACATCCTGCTCGTACCTGTGTGTTGATGCGGATGGCACCAATGGAAGGGATTTCAAAGTAGTAACCTTGGAAAAGAAAGAGAAAGTCAGCTGGAGACCTGTCTGCCTGCCTCCCTGTCCTACCCTCCAAGGTTGCAGCCAGCACTGTACTGGCAGCAGCATGTACTGGAGCACTGGTGTCGGCTACTGTGCAAGGGGTGATCCCAGCACCCTGCAGACTCTTGTGCCCACCAGGTGCCAGCCCAACTCACCTTTGTTGGCACAGGCCATCCACTGCAGTGGGGTCACGTCATAGTTGTGCTGTCCGACGGAAAAGGTGAAGACCCGCACCTGTGGCAAAGCATGGCAGTGAAGGGCACCTGCCTGGCACCCTGGTCACTCTTCCGCACCTGGTTGATGGCAACCTCCCCAGGACAGTGTGGTATTGTCTACCACTGCACATAGCCCACGTGGCCAAGCACAGGTGGGCAGAAGGCTCCTGTGAATGCTGGCTGTGCAGGCATCAAGGGAGCCATTCTCTCCTCATCCAGCCCCAAACAGTCCTTTCCTCCGGTGTTACTGCATTGACCCAAGCCACCCACCCCAGGGGTCCTTGCAGTGGGCCATCTCTGTAACCAGAGAGGTCTGTGCTCTCCTGCAGAACACCTATTCCATGAGTTCCAGGTTGTGGGTGACAATGGGGACTCTCCTTCCAGCTCATCTACCTGCCAGTGGCCCTGTCCCCATGCTTGGGGTGCGTTCCCCACAAAGCTGATGTTCAGGAAACCCACTAGCCCCATGGCCTCCTCAGCAGGCTGCCTGGTCCCATGCCTCCCACTCACCAAGGTGGGAGTTGGCTATAAACAGCACCCATCAGCCATCCCATTACTAGGGCAGGAGCAGGATGCTGGGGAAAGTGGATGGTGATGAGGCAAATGAGGTAGGAGTTAGTGATGGAGCTGGAGCAGCCATCTCCCTTCCCAGCGAGCAGCTTCAGCCCGGCACACAGCCCCACAGCCCCTCACCGTCTTATTGGGCCAGTTGTACTTCTCAAAGACGTCCTGCACCCGGTCCTCGCCGCCATCAGTGAACATCATGATCATCTTGTTGCAGTTGGCACGTGTGATGTTGGACTGCAGGGCAGAGAGAAGGTGCCTGAGGCATGAAGCAAGTGCGGGGCATGAAGGTGCCAACTGTACTAGATGTAGCCTGGAGAGCTGGCCCTGACTCATCTCTTTTCCCAGCCCAGCCTGTTTATCCAGGGTGAGGGGCGGCCAGGGTGAAGGGGCAGGATGAGGGATGCTGCCTGCTTGGAAAAGACATTGTGGCTACTGCTGCTGGGCACCTAATAGCAATGTTCATCTTTATTTTGCCTCTGGATCTGCCCTCTCCATCCAGTCCTGCTAACTTCTAATAACCAGAGGGGCGGTGGTTCCAGCAACACCTCGGCTCCAATGTGGCAGAGTGTGGGATGTCCCCACCAGCACTGCAGAGGAGGAAAGAGAGTCCTCTGCACACTGAAGCCCCAAGTGTAGTGCAGCATCTGGGTGCTTGAAGCTCCTGCATGGTCCTCAGCACCCGTGGGTGCACTCTGTCCCCCCAGGTCCCCAGCTTGGCCCCCAGCTCACATTCTGCAGCTGGTCAAAGGCATACTCAAAGCCAGCCTTGTAGTCGGTTGTGCCCTTGGCCACCATCCCCTGCACGTCCTCCTTAAAGACCTTTTTGTTCCGGATGTTGGCCTGCACCAGGTGCTTGAAACATGACACTGGCTTTGCCTTCTCGTTGAACTGCGAGGCGAAAGGGAGGGAAGCAAGTCACAGAAGGGTAGGCAGAGGCTTCAGCAGACACAATCCACCCACCACACTCAGCTCCCATGGGTGGGAGGTGGCTGGAGCATCCCCATGTCCCACATCCCAATAATGGCCAATGCTGAGACCAGAGCTTAGCATGGAACAAATCCTGAACTCAACTGCCCAGCATTAGTGGTGGCAGTGGGTGCTGGCTGTGCAGAGCTTGCCTCCACCCTTGCTTCTGCAGGACTTGTGCAAGCAGGCATGCTGTGCTGTGCCATGCTGTCTTGTGCTGCACTGTGCCCACAGTGGGAGCAGGTGTTGCCTGTGGCTTAGGGCTTCATTATCTGGCAATAGAGCCCATTCATTAATGGAGCAGCAATCCAGCTAACGGAGCTAGGCCAGACATGTTAATTAGTGCCAGCATGCTTGTGGCCAGACAGGGGAGGGCTGGCATGGGCTGGGTGCCCAGTGATACACAGATGCGGTTTTACAGCCACTGTGTAGCATGAGGTCATGGGCTGTGGCAACGCCACAGGTGGCATGATGTCACTGGGCTAGTGACTGACAAGAGATGGCCGGTTGGGATCATCCCAGGAGCATCTCTGCCAAACACCTAGTGATGGGGGAGCTCTTGTTCACTGTTGTGTACAGCCAAGGCCCAAAAGCCATTTCCTTGTTATATGCAGGTTAAGAAAAAAATGGCATTTCCTGCTCTGTAGAGCCCTTGGCCATGGGAGTCTGGGAGCAAAGTACTCCTGTTCTGGGCATGTGGGAGCTGTCCAGGGGTACAGCCCTGGTGCCTGCTTTGCAGCACTCACCGAGGCCACATTGACATAGTCATCATCTGAGAGGGTATCCAGCATCTCATAGACCGAGGTCTTCATCAGCTTGAGGGTGAGGCCACTCACACTGCCGCTCCTGGCAGAGAGAGGGATGCTGGGGCCTTGGCAGCAAAAGGGCACGGGGCTCCCCACCAGTGCTGTCCCATGCAGCTTCCTTGCAGCTACCAGTGGATACTAGCACCCTGTCGAACTGTGCCACTGGCCTGGCCTGGCTCAGCCCAGCCACAGCCACCATCTGTGTACTCACACGTCCACGATGATGACCATGTCCTTTGGGGAGGAGGCACCTTGGATGTACCTGTGGGGTGCAGAAAGGGGTCAGCTGCATTAACTCATTTTGGGGGAGACTCCAACTTCTGCTAGGTGAAGCCCAAGAGTAAATCTCTGCCATAGCACGGGTGGCTGGGGAGCCATGCTGAGAGCGCCTCTGCACCCATGGTTGTGGGGACCCTGCGGTGCAGGACAGGAACAAGGCAGTGGCGGGTGAGCAGAGGCGAGGACGTGGCACAGCGCAGCATGGCACAGCACGGCTGACTGCCAGCGACCCGCCGCTTGGTACCGTATCAGCCTAATGAGCTCTAAATGCTAAACTCTTCCATCATCGCAGGCCCTTTTCTGTGTGCTGATTATGCTGACACACACATCCATATTAAGATGCTATTTACCCCCCTAGTAGCTTCAAAGGCCAGGCTGATGAGGTTATTTTTAGCTACAAGGAGGAAAAATAATAATACTACGTAAATCCTCCCCCCACTGAAAACAATTAGGGAACCCTTTCTCTCCACTCAAAACACCCAGTCCTGCTCCTGGCTCAGTCCTGCTCCTGCGTGGGACAGATCTGATGTGGTGCTGAGTGCCTGCCACAGCAATAGCCAAGCACAGCACAGCCTCTGTATGGGGCCTGATCCTGCCATGACTGAAGTCCAAGGGAGCTTCATTATTTGCTTGATCAGAATCAGGCCTGATGAAAATTAATTAGTGTATTATTAGTATCAATTACTCACCATTTCTGGGGCAGACTGGGGCAGGGCAGGCTCTGATTGCTAATCCCAGGTCCTGATGTTTCCTAATTACAAGTGATTGCCCAGGCAGGATGTGGGATAAGGGATGTGGCTATGTGGGGCAGCTCTGGCCACATCCTCTCAATACTCCCAACTCATGCTGGGGTGCAGGACAGGCAGGCAGCTGCCTGCAGGCTTCCTTCCAGTGCTGGGGCTGGAGGGCTTGATGGCTGCCCCACTCCCTGGCACTGAGGTGCCAGCATGGTGTGCAGCCCAACTAAGATGCTGCCTGTAATGGGTTGGGTCAGCGCATCCATCTCCAGCTGCCCTGCTCAGATGAATACCCTGGCTTGGTGAGAGAAGGCTGTGATTAATGATGCCTTTCATCATGGGAGGGCAAGGTAGGCCAGGTGGCAATGGTGGCCCTGCCAATGCTATGGGCAGGGCATGGTGTCTGCTGGGCTGGCAACAGGGTGGTGAGGGATGTGTTCCCCACCAGACCACAGTGCAAGGGCAGGAGAGGACCCTGAAGGGGCTGTGCTGTTCTCCCAGCACAAAGGATGTTGCTGCTTCTCCATGGCTGGATGGGGAAGCAGGTGGTCAGCCTGGCCAGTGAGCAGGGAACTGGGCTGGCTGGGCTTGGTAGCTCCCATATACATCAGCAATCTGCCTGAAATGGCCTGCCAGTTCCTCCTCTCCCAGTAACCCACATGTCTGCCTTGGTGGAGAATAGTCAGTAATTAATGTGGAGTAAACCAAAGACAGTTAACCATAGTAGCAGGGCCACCAATTCCCTGACCAGGAGAAGGAGTTGCTCTCAGTGCAGGCAGGAGACTGGGCAGGGAGTGCTCCCCAGGAATACAGGGCTCCCTGGGCACATGCTGGAACCCTCCTCCCTGTCTCCTCAACATGCCTACATATTTAGGTAGTTACCACGGACAGGATGGGGCCACAGCTCTCCCAGACCCATGGACACCATGAGAACTAGCACTGCCAAGCCTGCAGGTCTAGGTGGGCCAGGGGGAAGTGATTCAATCCCAGCTCACCCAGCGTGTGGTGAAATGGCTGCTTGCAGCTATCGCTTAAGCATAGCCAGGTGCTGCTTGCCTGCTCCTTTCTCCATCCTTCCGGCTCACAGTTTCTGAGCCAGTTGTTTTCCCATTTGGATGGGAACGTTGGCTGGGACTGAATGCCAGCAAGCAAGGTGAGGGGCAGCTCTCCGTGTCTGATCTGTATCCAAGGATTTATCTTCCCATTCCGCTTTGCCTTTATGGGAAGAGGGAAGCTGAGAGCTGCAGCTTCAATGTCCCTGCCTATGATACTGTGCCCATTTACGAATGTTAACCATGTGTGAGATGAAAAGGCCAGGCTGCTCCTGGCCAAGAAGGACTGGCAAAGAGACCCCCCCTCCCCACTTAGCACCGCCTTACCAGGGCCGTCTGCGCACGTCATAGAGGTCAATCTTGTTGGGGGCTCTCCATGGGGTGGCTGTGGGGGGAAGGCAGGTGGTGAAAAAGGTGAGGGACACAGGTTACATGGCAGAAGGATGCCTAGGGCCAAGGAAGTGGAAGGCTGTGTCTGGGAGCTCACACCAATAGGCTTTGGCACAGTAAGCTTATCTGTGCCAGGTGGCCCTGGCGCCAGCACTGGGGTGTGCTTGCCTGCATTTCCTTGTGAGATTGGTTGGGACTGCCCTTGGTCAGCCCCTTCTCCTGGCAACCACCCCATTGCCCCTCACTACACACCAGGGTAGTAGCGGGTGACGCCGGTGGCACTGCCAAACACCTGCCAGAGCAGGGAGGGATCCTCCTTCCGGTTCTCGATGAAGACGTCCTCCAGTGCTTGTGTCCAGTTTAGCTCGTTGAGGATGACGGTGGCTGTGGGAGACAGAGCTGGGTGGGTGTGGGGGAGCAGCAGAGCTGGGAGGTGATAAGGACCATGGTGTTCCCATGGTGGGAGCAGAAAGGCTGTGTCCCCTCTGCCCCCTCTCAACCCAGAGGGGTTTTGCAGCAGCTCCTGCATCACTCTCTCACTCCCATGGGGCTCCACCTTTAGCCTGCTGTCCCTCCAGGCCTCCTCCAACTGCTCATTGTCCCCTGGTGCTGGGGCAGGGACAAACCACCACCGAGGACAGCTGGCTTGACAGCTCACCCCCTTCCCAGCAGAACGCCTTACTCCTCCCACTGTGCCAGTCCTGATCCCTGGGGACAGCCACCAGCTGGGAAACCAAGGGGTTGTGTCCCTGTGGGCCCAGCTCTGCATTCCTGCTGGCCCTCACACCTGATGCAAAAGCAATTAAGATGCCAGCAAAGAGTGAGTTTAAATTATTCAGCTATTAAAGCAGAAGATAAGCTGCCAGCAGCCCCAGCCTGTGATTAATTAAGGGGGGCTGGCAGAGTGTGTGTGGAGGCAGCGAGGCAGGTACAGGGTGAGCCAGCCAATGAGGACATTGCCTTGGGTATGGCAGGACCTCTGGGTAGTCATACGACCCTTCAGGGCCCAAACACCTGGGAACCCCCCTGGCACCCTGCCTCAGGACCACAGTGTCACAGTGTGGATGAGCTGGCCAAGCTGCTGCTGGTAAGTGCAGCCCTGAGGCCAGATGCTGCCTCCTCCTGGAGGACCCTCAATGCATTTGTGAAGTGCAAGAGATTCCAGGAGCACCCCCTCTCCTTGGCATTGTGTAGAACAACCAGAGCTGTGCTGCAGGGGAGCCAGTGTGCATTTGAGGAGTATATTTAGCTCTCCTAAGGCTTCCTCCCACACTTGTCCCTCTTCAAAACACCATCATCACCTGTTCAACCCTTCGCCACAGCTGCAACACATTGGTGGGATGTCAGGAGAAAGCACCTAGTGTAAATCCCAGATCCCTGCTTCCCAGCACCACTGCTGAAGAAGATTTCTCCTTTCTGCAGACAGCTGTGGCTTCAAACCATGATTTACTCCATCCCTATCTCCTCAGCCATTTCTCAGCACTGTGCCCACACAGATTGCTGTTATCTGGGTACTCAGGATGATTTCTTGTCTGGCTCTGTCATGGGACATGGTTTTTCCTGGGAAAAGTGGTTGGGAATGGGCTGCCAGGCTGCTGCCTGCCAGAAGCAGTCCCAGACAGTGCTGCCAGCATTGGCCATGCACTGTCCTCGCCACCGCCATGTCCCCACCAGCCCTGTCAGTGCTGCACCATGAGCCCCTTCACCAGGCTTATGCTGAATACAGCTCCTACATCCTCCCTGCACACAAATGTGGCCCATGAACCATCCCTGAGTACAAACGCTGCCCCTATATCCTCCCTGTACATCAATGTAGCCCCCATGCCACTCCCGTGAACAAACACAAGCCCTCTACCATCCTTGCAAACAAATGCTGCCCCTATACCACATAAACACAGGAAGGGTATACATCCCTTCTACATCCTCCCTGTGCACTAATGGAGCTCCGATACCTTCCCTCTGCACCCTACACACAAATGCGCTTCCTGTGCCTTCCCTCTGCACACCCCCCATATCACCCCTGCGAACAAATACAACCACTAAACCATTCCCATGAACATACACAGCCCCTGCACAGGAATGCAGTCCCATCAGTGCAGCCCCATCACCATTGCTGCATGTGAACACAGCCCCTGTACCCTCCCTGTGCACACACACAGCCCTGAGCCTCTCCCCACGTGCAGTGATAAGCTATTGCCTATCAGATGGAGGCTGTGCCCATGGTCAGCACCGCTGTTCTGTTTTCTGAAGCCAGAGCTGCCAGCCCACCCCAATGACATCCCTGTCTCTGTCCCCATCTCATCCCTGTCCCCATTAGGGTGAGCCCAACCCCACCCTGCCAGCGAGTCATTGCAGATGTAATTAAAAATGGCACAGTAAATAAAACACATATAGGATGTAATTTGCGTGTGTAGCGAGGGGTGACGGCGGAGGGCGTCTCTGCGGTGGTTTAATTAGCGTGCCAGGCAGCGATAGTGCCTCTCTGCTGGGTCCCTCTGGGGAGATGCTCCCTGCCTTGGAGCTCTGTGGGTACCAGCCACACACGTCAATGTTCTCAGCAGGAAAGGGCACACAGGTGGCCTTGTGCCACACCCCAGACTCACTCTCTAGGGTGCAGCAGCTGAGCACCCTGTCCTGCACCCTGGCTTTTCAGAGCACCCCGGTATGGCTGGACATGGTCTGATCCCTGTGCCCACATACTGCTGTGTCTGTGCCTTGCAGGCCCTTTGCTTGATTGGGAAGGAGCTTTGGGAGAATGTCCTCACACTGGGACCCCCCATCACTTGTCCCCTCTCCACCATCCCTTTTGGGGCAGCTGTGAGTCCCTGGAGCACGCTGATCTCCAATTTGCTCTTGTCCCGTGTCTGAGCAGGGTGATTTATGTGGCCATGGCAGAGCACCAGACGTGGTGTTGGCTGGCAAGCAGGGATGAGGAGTAATAAATACTTCCCCCCGAGCAGCCCACTCCGCCCGCATGATGTGCTTCATTAGCTGCCCAGCCTGTGCTAGGCTGTGCAGGGTAATAAAACTAATTGCAAATTTCTAATCCACTGCTGCTGCCGCAATGAAACCATCACACTGATGCGGCTCTGAGCATGTCTGTGCTGGTAACCAGCCTGTGTACTGGGAAGTGCCCCCTGGAGCAGGAAGGCGAGCTCAGCTCCTGCCACCATCGTGACCGTCCAAGAGCCCTTGGCAAGTGCCACCAAAACAAGGGGGTGTGGGGACCATGGTGCCCTACGTAGTGCAGGGAGAAGTGGAGGGCCCCCCAACAGCTGGGTCTGGGTCTGGGTGCATTATGTGGCCCACAGGTACTGGATGATGATCTGTGACTGGGAGTGGTCCCCAGCTCGGTGCAGAGCAGCCACTAGAGGGAAATGGAGACCGACTGTCACCATGTGCCACTGCAACAGGGTGAGGTAGGAAAGTGCTCTGGAAGCTCAGGGACTGTGCTTCCTCCTTGAAGGGACTGAAAGCTGGTGTGGCATGTCCTGTTTCCTCCATCTGTACATCCGTCTGTCCATCCATCCCCCCCTCCCTCTCTCCCTTCCTCCCTCCTTGCCTGTACCACCAATCCAGTCCCTCTTTCTGGAGCAGCATGTCCCTTGGACTGATATCCCCTGCATGCAGCCAGGGTGGCATTGCGCTGCCCTGCCATTGCCCTCGACTTCCTTCCTGCAGCATTTCAGCTGCTTTTCTTCTCCTTTCACAACCTTAGTCCCAGGCAGCCCAAAGCCAGCAAGGAAGCATCTCTGCTTTGCCCTTTCTCACTGTCCTGCCCTGTCTCTATGTTCTATGAGCAAGGAATTGCCACCTCTGTAACTGTTCCTGCACAGAGCTGCTGCGTTCCTCTGATCATCTCCAGCACCCACTTTGAACCTTCTCAGGCTTTCCTGACCAATTCTGCAGGGAGAATCACAGCTGTGTGGGTGCAGCTGGAATCTACCTTGTGCCATAGTAACCATTTCTCCTTTGCTCTCTGTCCCTTCCTAACAATCTCTAACCCCTGATTTGCCTCTTTTGCCTGTGCTAAAGGTCTCTGAGGAGTGACATGTTGTCACCTCTGGCCTGACACTGTGATTCTGCCTCTTCTTGATGCCTGTGCAGCTGCGACCCAGCCTGTTCTGGCACTGGGACTCAGCCAGGGTGCCCCAGGGTGATGGTCCTCAGGGTTGTGGCACTCTGATCAGGAAAGATGGAGGCTGAGCCTGACCTGGTAGCACAGGGCAGAGTGGAGTGGGTAAGGAAGGGCACTCACAGCCTTTGTAGATGTCCGTGGGAATCTGCACAGCAGCATATGAATAGTTAACCTTGGTCTTGAAGTTGTCATCATCAGTGAACTCCAGCTTCAAGGAGTTGGACTTCTCCCTCTCGATCTCTTCTCCATCGGGATCATCCTGGGGAAGGATCAGAGCACATGGAATCACCCAGGGGTGCCAGCCCTGGATGCACACCCAGAATGCCACTGCCCAAAGTCTACCACCAAACATGCCCCTGCAGAGATTGGCAGTGTCAGCTCTCATTGGATTTGGCTCACAGCCTGTGCCAGCCCCAGTGACGCAGGGAAAGCAGGTGCCAGGGGTGGGTGGGCACAAAGGAGAGCACTGGTTACACTTGCTTTTCTGGCTTTGGCAGCATGGCAGGTATTAAAGCAGACAAAAAAGCCCAAATGAAAAAAAAAAAGCCTTGAAAATCAATTAGCAGCAAAAGGCAACTATCAAAGAACAAATTAAAACAGAGTGCAGCTTAGTGCTCTGTCAATAAGCAATGCAAACAATATTTAATTATGGTGGAGAGACAGCGAATTCCCCACTGCCACTGCTGGAACATGCTCCCTCACCTTCTAAGCCCTCCTCTCCATTCTCAGAGCCCTGTCGCCAGCACAGTGCCAGGGATAAAACCCCTCCAGCAAGGCAGGGCAGGGCTGCAGAAGTGCAGACAGGGTGGCCAGGCAGTCACAGACAGGGCACAGGGCCATGCAGGGAAGTGGGAGAAAGTGGGTGGTCCTGCTAGAGAGCTGGGGAGATCATCTTTGCCATCCTTCTGGGAGAAAAGAAACCTGGGAGAAGGTGCTAGCTCCAGGCTACCACATCCTTGTTTGCAGACAGTTCTGAGATGCTCAGGGTGGGAAGGAAGAGGATGCTGCTGCTGCAGCATCTGCTCTTTCTGCCCCTAGAGCTCTATCCCTGCTGAAGAAGGGCCAAGTACAGAACTGCTCACCCAGTTAGGTGTCCTGCTGGCCAGGTTACTCTTGCCAAAACCCAAGCCACAAAAGATCTGGAATTCTCATGGGAAAAAACGTATGTTTAAAAGAAAATGACGTGTTTGGGAAATAAACCATAAAGCTCATTTAAAACCAGTCCTGGCCTCCTCTTTGTTTCCCCTTCACAGACAACACAGAAAGATGCCACATCCCCTGCATCAGCTCTGGCCAGTCACCGAGGCAGTGACATTCCTCTGACATTGCAAGGGGTAGCCAAACCATTCGCCACAGCTTGGGAGAATAACAGGATTGATATGCAAGGTTTGGGCATTAATTCCAGCTGATAGCTGGTGAGTGTAAACATGTCGCTGAGCTGATCCTGGTGTGAGGGCTCCAGCTGCCCAGAAAGATGCTGAACACAATTACAGCAGCAGCAGTCACACAGGACATGGGGAGGGACTGTCCCCACATTCCCTGAACTGTGTCACCAAGACTGAAGTCCAGATTATGCTCTCAATTTCATGTAAATCTGGAGGAAAGGGACAAACCCAACTGCTGGATCCCCTGTGAAGCAGTGATGTCACAGCAGAAATGGCACTCTTGCTGCATGCCAGGCCACGGGCTATCCAGAGTGGATCCAGTCTCAAGCCTGCAATCAATGCGGGGCTCAGGTCTCAAGGGGAAAGCAGTTGAACACACAACAGTTCACCTCTGCCAGCCTCCCTGATCATCAGGTAGTGCTTAGAGATGCCTGCTGAAAACAGGCTTTAGCTGAGATAAAACCATGGCCACATGGCGCCTGCAGCACCAAAACCTTTGGCACTAAACTGTTTTTCTCTCTTGAGCCCAGCAAAGTACAGGTGACACCTCCTCATCCCTCCTCATCTCCAAATGGAGGGGCACTCTGCCTGGGTCCAGCCTCTCCACTGCCTCTGCCACCGCTTGCAGCTGGGAAGATCCGACCCTCTCCGTTCCCCCCCATGCGGTTATTCCCCTCCTCACCAGAGCTGGAACCGCTGTAAATAATTACTACTCCTCTCTTGATCATTATTCTGTTATATCACCCACTTCTGAGGGGCTAATTTGTATTCTGCCAGGTTGGGTGCTGTCAGGCTGTTCTCATTCCCATAGCTGTAGAGAGGCATAGGTACAGATCTCGTAGACAATCATATAGCTACCTATACATAGGACACTTCATGCACCACTGACACCTATATGACAAAAAGACCTGTGGAACGGGCTGATGTTATCCAAGCTATGGTTATCCTTTATCCATAAATCTTCTGACCTCAGATGAGCTATTCTTGTTTAAGCCAGGCTGATCCCCTAAAATGGGATCATTTCCACCCAGATGAAGGCAGGCAAAGTCATCACCAGCCCAGGCAGGGATGGGATCACCTCAGTGCTAGGCTAGGGCTATGAGGAGCCACTGTAGGTAGGTTGGAGGGAGAATTCTGCATTAAATTTGTATTAGAGTAAAGGAAAAGATGATTCAAGTTCTCTTGGATTTACACTGCCTTAACTGTGAGCATCTCAGCAGGCTCCCAGCCAGATTTCCCAACATTTCTCATCATTACATTTCAAAAGCATTTGGAAACATCTATTTATCTGTTACAGTATGTACAGCGTAACACAAATAGATGCTACAGTTTGAATACATTATTTGCCACACACCATTAGAAATCGACTCTGTGGCAATATATCAATATTTTACGTATTTATTGCTTCAGCGAGAAGTCATCACGCACTGAGAGCTTCTGCCATCTCTAGTGCTTTAGCAGCTGCGCTGCCAGTCATAACATTTTCTCTTGAGTCTCCCAAAATGACAGACAGGGAGCACAGCCCAGAGAGGTCCCAACACCCAGTGAGCACCAGTGGCACCAACTGACAGCTTTACTGGAGGCTGCCGTGCTCTCGCCAAGCACCTGCCCCCCATCACATCCAGGCTGGTGCTGGCTGAAGAGAGGCAGCTTGCCCATGGGCATAAGGACTATCGGGGGGTCCAGACCATTGAGGGGGTTTGAAGCTGAGGATCGAGCTGGGAATGTGACCTGGCACAACAGTGATGCCTTGGCCAGACAGCTCCTGACGATGCAGACACCCTGTTCATCGCTCATCTCCATGGGAACGAGCCATCGCAGCTAATGATGAGTGCTTAACTGGCAGCACGGATGACAAACGCAGGGCTGATCCGGCTGGAGGCGCAGCCACCCTCCCCGGGATGCCAGCTGGGGTTTCGCAGCTCCGGACGCGCCGCGTAGCCGCAGCCTTCCCTGCAGTCCTCCTCCCGGTGTGAACACCACCAGCAGAGCTCCTGAGCCCCTGCACCCCAACAGCACCCCTGCACCTCACGTGCTGCCCCTCACACGCCTGATCAAAACCGTATCGCACCAAGATCCCCTTTTAAATTTCCCAGGGGCATTCATGCCGGCTAAGCCCAGCAAAGCCTGTGCAACGTTGACATCAACATGCTCTGATTGCTCCTCCCGACGAACAGAATTGGGATCAGTGCTTCAGTTCATATGCCAGCCTTAGAGCCTTCCGGGAGCTCAGGGGCGGTTGCTGTCCTCTGCAGGCAAGGGGAAATGAGTCCCAGGGCACAGGACCATTTGTCTAAGGTCATGCCAGAAGTGTGGAGAAGAGTGGTGACAGCATGTATTTGTCCATCTCCTGGGGACCGGGGAGTGGGGGCATGCACCTTCCCGCCTGGCAAAGCCCCTGGCTATGCCCACATAGCACTGCCCAGCAGCATGGCCTTGCAGCAGGACCCAGGGGCTCCTTAGCAGAGGCGTTTTGTTCTTGCTGATAGAGAAAATGACGTATTTTTTTGCAAGAAAGGGCCATCTCTAGGATCTGAACAGCACATGTTCCTGCACAACCTGTCCTGGCATAAACCTGCTTTCACCTTCTGAAGGCAGAAAGGTTTTGGAACCACACAAAGTCTTTCACCCTATCTGGGGAGTCTGAGGAAATACTAACCCACTTCCTTCCTGCCTCCCCTTTTCCCCTAACCAAGGCCAGAAGGGTATTTTGTTCCCTTAACTGCAAACCCACCACTGCCCTGTGCAAACTCTTGGGCAGGCTGAACTGAGGGGCTGCATCTGCCCTCTGCCGACCCCCCCCGCCCCCCCCCCAAAGCAAGGCACATGGCTAAGAAACTCCAAGCCCATGCAAAACAGCCTTTCTCCTTCTTAAACATCTTGTTTTTTCCTGAAATACAGCAAATAAATGCCATGGAAGGAGCCGGTGTGTTCTCCAGCCATGCTCCTGCTTTCATAGCAGCCCAGGTTATAAATAACAATCAGTCTCTCCTGCCAGCCTGTTCCCCTATCCTGCTTTGCTTTTTTTAATCTTTGACAAAGGTACTGTTTAGAGATCTTTCTAGACCATTTATTTTTAAATTACTGGCCAGAGGAGAGAAGGGAAAAAAAAAAAAAAAAAAAAAAAAGGAAAAAAAAAAAAGGCAAAAAAAAAAAANAAAAGAAAAAAAAAAAAAAAAAAAAAAAAAAAAAAAAAAGGAAAGAGAAAAAAGGCAAGAGAAAGAAACTTATGGGGCTGATAGCTTATCGGGAGCAAATCCAAATGTCACATTAGTTGAGAAAGTTGGAAGATTAAATTTTCCAACACCCTTCATCTGCTGCTGACATTTAGAGGCTTTTCCCCCCTTTTTTTCCCTCCTCCCTCTCCTCACCACAACTCCCAAGCTGGGTGAGTGCTGAAGGCACCAGCATCATGCTCTCCCCTGTACCGGAGGCTGGCACAACCCCTTGCTCTTCCTGCTCCCCGGGGACCTCAAGCAGGTGGGTGAGTGCCAGAGGGCAGATCTTGGGGTAGGGATACCTTCATGAAGCTGTACTGCTTTGCACAGGAAAACAGCATGTCCCAGGGGATTTAGGCTTCAGATGTAACTTAAACATCAGCCTTTACCATAAGCACAACACTGAAAATGGAAAAAAATCACTTTATTTCTGTATTCTGCCTGTGACACCCAACTGAGGCATCTGCTGATTTGAACGCTTCTCCCCAGATAAACCCCACAGCCATTGCCAGTAGGGAAAGCTCAAAATTTTTATTCTGCAAACATTCTGTGAGCCTTGGGGACCCCCAGGAAAATTTTCTGATGCTCCCGTTTCTTCATAACCACTTGGAAATCCAAAATCTGTTTAGGAAGATAGTGGAGCTGAGGTGCAAGCAAAATGAATAGGAAGCTCATTTCTTTCTCACTGTAGTTAAAGCTGGCGTAAGGGTTGTGAATAAGCCCCAGTTAGGTTGAATAGGCATTGTCCATCAGAACTAACTCCATTTCAGCTAGATCCTGCTCAATTTAAATATAAAAAAATGAAGCTAAAAAAAGAAAAGATGGAAAGAGCACTATTTAGCTCTATTCAAACCTTCCAGTATCATCTCCCTCCTTTTTTATTCCAGCATCACCTTCTTTTCTCTCCATTATTTTTGTTGGATATAAATGTAATGGGATCTCACCAGGAAGCAGCAACAGCACTGATAGGGAAGTGCCCACCTTGCCAAACCCACAAACTTCAGCAATAGGACACCCCCAGTTTTGCTGGCTATTTCTCTATAGGAGGACTGGCAGGTGTGGCGGATGGATTTGCAGGGCTGTTCCTCCTCTATGACACGTCACCTTCCCTAGGGAAGGGCTGGGGACTGGGGTCCTCAGGGACACTGTGTCACACCATGGCGCATGGTTTCTCCATGGTGCCCCAAGTGCCGGCGGGCTTGGTGGGCAGAGCTCTGAGGTTGAGATGCCTCCTATTTCCTAATCCTGCCTAATGTGACCTGGAATGCTCTCCTCACTTGCAGAAATGGCTAATCCCTAAGCTGACAGCCAGCCAGGAGATGCCAACTCAGATCCTAATGCTGACACTGGCTGAGTGTGAGCAGCTGGGTCAGGGTAACACTGGGCATGGGGATGTCCAGCTCCCCTGTCCCCTGAGCCACAGCTGTGACAGCAAAAATCCTGCCCAACCTGATGGATGCAGCAGCCCTGTGCCTCAGCCCCCTGGGCAGGGAGCTCCCCAGGCTGTCAACTCCTGCTTCCACTGCAAGCCAGTTTTTCCTCTGCTTCTATGCAAAATCCACTTTAATGCATTTTAAACCCATTAGCTCTGTCCTCTCTGGAGTGGCCATGGAAAGTAGGATCCTGCCCTCCCTCTTCTGGCAGCTTCCCCACGTTGGGGAGGGACAGGAGACATCCCCTGCTCTGAGTGAGTGGAAGAGCAGAGAGAGCTGCTCAAGAGAGCAAACACTGTCCCCTTCGGTCATATCATCTGCCTGACGTCTCCCTTCCACCTCCCAGACTCTCCTTGGCTCCTGCTTCCCCTGCCAAGGAGTCCTGCTGTCACCACTTGGGGTCAATGGCACTGCAGGTTTGGCAGTAAGGCTGCTATGAGGGCATCCACCCTCTTTTCCACTCTGCCCCCAGTTCTGCTCTGGGGCACTGCTTCCAAGGTGGGTGAGAAAAGAGCCAAAGTCCAATGCAGGATATGTTGCCCAAGTTGGTGGGACTCCACCAAGCCCAGATCTTCCCTTTCCTTCTGCATGAGACCTTCTGAAGGTTCACAGGGACACTGATATGTTGTTTTCAGATGAAGCCATGTAGTTTGTAAGTCATTTTCTGCCAACACCTGGTGCTGCCATTCTTTCCCTCCCATTGTGGTACCATCCCCAATGGCACATCTGCTCCCAGCTCTGCCTCAAGGAAGCTGTTGCTTGAGACTGCCCCCAGACTCCTACCTTGGTCTGCTCAGGGTTCTCACTCAGCTCTGAGGACATCACAACACTCCCCTGTCCCCAGTATTCATGAGCTGAGGGCATCACCTCCCAGTGTGCCCCTATCTTGGAAGGATCCCACAGCATAGCATGCCATAAGAGCTGGGTGACCTGTCACCTGCTGGCAAAGCAGAGTGTCACGGGGAAGAAGGCATTGGTGTCAGGGTGTACCTGTGGTGCAGCACCTGAGTGCTGTCACCATCACCGTCACTGCACCAAGGAGCTGGCAAATGCCAGCCCCCTTGGGAGCACTGGGAGAGCAGAGCTGTTGGGTCTGTATTTAAAGCACTGATTGCCAGAAATCACAGGACGGCTGTGCCAGGAGGGGGGCAGAGAATTAGATTCAGTCTTTAATTAAAGGTTTGCTCTTCATTTGAATTTCAGATGCCAGCTTTAATTTTAGGAATTTTTTCAGGCAGTGCAGCGACCTCCCCAACTGCCTGCTGCCAGGGACAGTGATGGTGGACAGATGCCACCACGGCTTGGCTCAGGAGGGGATGTGGCTCTGCACTGGGCACCTACTGTCCACCACAGACTTGTTATGCCAGTTATAACAAATGCCATGCCATGTCCTCTCTATACAGGGCTTAGAGAGGCAAGAGGCCCAGTCCTGGGTGAGGGTGATGACTGGGTGAGAGTGATGACTGTGTCCAGGGTTTCAACAAGAACAGTACTCAGGTAGTCAATACTCACGTATTCGCTACTCACGTATTCAGTGTCTGCCTTCGAGTCATAGTATTCAATGTCTTCCTCCTGCAGAGAAAAAGAGTTGAGTGCTGGGAAGGGATGGAGATGGCAGAAGGGTTCCTCCCCCTTATTCTCTCAGCATCTTTATCATGCTGCTGGCAGTCGCTACATTACTGAAGACCAAATTTTGCCCACCTTATGCTGTCCCTGGGATATGGCTGGGACCCTGCATCCCCCTTGTCCATCCTCTAAAGACTAGCTGTCACCTGCTGCACTTCCCTCCACTCGTGGATGCCACAGAACTGCAGCAGCATAGGGCAATGCACAGTCTCTGCCATGGCCAAACAGCCCCATGACAGTGCCACCAGCGTGACTGTGGCTTTTGCACTGCCACCGGGTGCAAGGCTTCACCATGTGCCTGCACTGAGGATGCTTTGATTCTGATGCAAGCATTGGGAGCTGCAGGAGAGTCGGGCACCGGCAACGTGGCAGGCAGTGTCCCCGCAGCTGGCAGAGCACTCCCTGTGCTGCAGACACGGGGAGAAGAGTCCTCACTCCCGCAGAGAAACACACGTCATTAATTTGGGGTATTTAGAGCCTATTTAGACAGAAAGGTCTGCTCAGATCCCTCTTCCCCACGTGTCAGGAGGCGAAGCAGCTGATAAAATTCCTAAAGAGGCAATTGGGAGAGCAGCAATGCTGTCACAACAGCGTTTCGTGTGCCATCGGAAGGGGTAATTAAAGGGCACTCGGAGACTCTTCTCTGCGTGCTGGGACGTGAGCGGGAGGCAGCGCCCCGGCAGCCGTCACAGCTCTGCCATGTCTGCCACTCCAGCAGCCGCCTCCCTCCCCGGCGCCCGCCAGCGCTGTGGGAGAATTGTTGCTGTTGTTATTTAATGAGAAAAGTGATCTGGGCCCCGAACTGAAACCCCAACAAAACCCTAACGGCGCTGACTGTGCCCCTACCTACCCCTCTCCTGCTGCCTCTGCAGCACCCGGCCTGGCCACAGGTTCATTCTTGCTGCAGCCAGCGGCACTGTGATGCTCAGCACAATCACGGATTTATGCGGGTGGAACCATGACATCCAGCCCAGCCCACTCGTGGAGAAAGGGATCAGTAGAACTGAGCAGCTAACCAGGCAGCCATCTCGGCATTACTGGCAGCTGGCAGTCACTAACCTTTCCCTCTAGCCACAAACCTGCTCCGCAGAGCAGTTTGTTGCTGCTTCTTCAAGCTAAGATGCAAGGCTGCCAAGAGGTGGGAAAGCTGCTGGAGTGGGGATGATGCTTTCTCCGGGGCACTGGCGACATGGGGACTCTGGCAGGCTGTATGGCCAATGTCTCACTGGGATGGGGAGTGCAAAGGCCAGTTTCAGCATCCTCTTGGGCAGAAGGGCCAGTCCCTGTTTGGGACTGTGGCTCTAACCATGGCAATGAGGCAACACTGAGAGGGGAAAGTGAAAAAAAAAATTCAACACAGCATCTTCCAATTTCTGCTTGTTAAAAAGCCTAGTCATTAAGGGAATGTACTTATTAATTATCAGTGATTTGTTGTGAAATGCTGAGGGGTTTGTAACAACAAGAAAAGGGGAAAAAAAATTAATTTCTCTTCGGGTGCCCTCCCAGCACTGCTCCCGGCCCCATGCATGCCCCTGCCCTCGTCGGTGCTGCCTCTCCCTGGGTCCGTGGCCATCTGCACTTCCTAATTAAAGGAACCCCCAGGAGACCCGTAACAGAAATGAGCTAATTTCATGTTTAATGATCTTTAATCAGAAGTGAGTGTGACAAACAACAGCCATCCAGAAGGTGCTTTGTTATTAATTTTATCTTTCATCGGCTCTTCCAAAAGGCTCAAATGCCCTCCCAACCTCTGCAGTGGGCAAGAGATGCTTGGGGAAAGGAGCCAGTCCCCTGATCCTGATTTTACCTGCTCCATTGTGTCCACAGCATGGCAGGGCATGGGGACCTTGAAGGACATTTCATCTACCTCTTTCCCTAGAGATCACAGAACCCTTGCCATGCACTTTTGCAAGCCATGACAACCCCAGGAGCAGTTGGGTGAGATCCTGGTGCTGCTCCCTGCCATGGCTCAGATTTGCACACGAGATGGCATATGTGTTACTGTGGCCCCAGCCCATGATCTGCTCTGATGCCAGGCTCTGCTCTCCTTGCCACAACACTGCTGATGCTGGGGGTGGTTTGTGGGGTCCAAGGGAGTCCATGGGTCCTGGCAGAGCATCTATGTCCTTGGCACTCAGAGGTTGGTCGAAATTTATTCCAGGAGCGAGAGACAGAGAGCTCAGAGATGTTCTAGAGAGATTCCGGGGTTCTCCTGAGAGGCAACATGAGGTCCTACAATTTCCTGTCCCTAGTATTTGTTTTTTAAACCACACTTGCCTTCTTCACTTAATCCTCTCTTACTCCCCCAGTCCACCTTAAACCCAGCACCCGGTCTGTGTAAATAGCACTGGCATTTCTAGAGCCTTTCAGAATAAATACCAATAAAGAAAACAAAGGGGTGAAGATGCGGAGGGATTACAGAGCAAAACATTGATCTTGTCTCCTGCAAATGAGCCTGCAAAAAGCCCTCCCGAGTTGGTGCTGCAGGGGAGGCAGAGCTGGGCAGCTGTCCCTTGATGATGAGTTAACTGCTGCCCATTCTCCTGTACCCTAACTGCCGAATGGCCCCTGCACAATGGCACCCCATTTGTCAAGTCACTAGTGGAGAAGCACAAGGGCACTTCAAGTCTCCTAAAGTCTCAGTGTAAGTTAAGATGAAAGACTTTGAGAGCTAAGTGCCATTACAGAGTAATCTCCAGACTTCACTGACGTCATCACCAAGGCTTCTCTGGCAAAGCCACCAAGTAACCACAACGTCTGCACCAAAACCTTGTGGTTGGTGTCACCAGGCAGCCCCCAGACAGGGCTTGACCCAGGTGGGATCTCCTGGACAAAGCTCCAGGGCTGCCGAGTGACAGTTTTCCTAGGGACTCCAGACTGTTTGTTCCCATTGATCCCTCCCTAACAGCCCTGTGCTCCACTTCTTTGCCAGTTTTATACCAAAACTCCAAGTGAAAAGGTAATTAATAAAACCAAGTTGTGGGCTTCTGGACAGCTTCAAACTGAAGACTTGCTTGCAGCACAAGGGAGGACTCTGCTTTGTCATGGGTGCTGCCTGACCAGGCACTGGCGGACAAAGAGGGAGACAGGGGGGCTTAGGTGAGCACTGAGGGGCACTCCTCCTTGCCACCCTCAGACAGCCTTCTCCGAGAACACTCAAATAATTTTTTTTTTCCACCTAAAACAATGACAGCAACTAAAAATAACATCAGAAAAGTCAGTGCTCTGCTATCTCACTGCAGCCCACAGGACAGAGGGGTGCTGGCCCAAACCTCTGAGTCAGTGGTCTGAGGATGCAAACAAATCACATCAGCCACAGAGCTGCCACCGGCCTGAAAAAACCTTGGAAAGAACTTTTGATGGCACATCAGCTCCTTGCTCCAGCCTGTCTAACTTGAGCACGCAGCCAGCAGGGACACAGCAGAGGGGCTGAGGCTCGCTCTGCCCCTGTAGCTTTTCTATAGGATCACCCGAGCTGGCTAATCCTTCTGTCTCAGGCCTGTTGTCAACTGCAGGATCATTCTCTGTGATCTTGCAAGGGTCACCCTGCTGACTGCATGCGCTGGGGATGCTGTGGCTCCTCAGGGCAATTCTGCAGGTAGGTCCTGCTGCACTGCACTGATTTTGGTCCATCTCGGCTCTCTGGCTGCAAGTTTCATTTCTGCAAGCAGTATGGTGACCCCTGTGGTCAGGAAATCTCTTTCAAGATTTAATGGACTCTGGAAGAACCAAATCCTGCAGTGGTTTGCCTTCCAGGCAGTTGGGAGGAACGTGGAGCATGGTAGGGAAGACAAACTGGATCTTAAGCTAGCACCTGCCTGCTTCCTGGACAGGGCTGGATGGCGTCAGTGGCAGGGCCAGCATTGCAGCTCACAGCATGCTGATGTGGGGACAAACCAGGTGGCAAACACAGCAGTGGTGATTCTGCTCACGAGTCCATCTTTGTCCTGCCATCTGCACTTAGAGTGGACAGTGAATATTTAGGGAGTTCTTTGTGTCCCTGAACCATTAAGCACAGAGAAATAGCAACAGATTTTGCTCGTAGTTGCACCTTTCATATGGGACATAGCCTGCAGCATGTCATGCAGCTCCCACAGCTCCCACTGCACCAGCAGGATGCAGCCTTGCCTCTGCACTAAGGCTGGGTGGTGGCAGGGGATGAGCAGAGGGACAGCACGCTCCCACCAGCATCACTCCAGCCAAGCCCAGCTGTGTCAGGATGAGTGGGAGGGGACTGGCTGATGGCAGAGCTGGGGGATGGGTCCGTGCTGAGCAGTTTGTCTCAGCTGGTGCCTGTGGCTGGAGGTCTCACCCAGATGAGTGCTCACCCCAAGGTGTCCTAGCTTTGCCATAAGCACAGCAGCCTTCTGGGCTGTGTAACAAGGCAAAAGAAAGTGTTTCTGCAAGAGCTGCCATGGGGTAGTCAGTGAGGGTCATGACCAGGAACAGGCTCCCAAGTGGACCAGATGTATTTCTAGGAGAAATTCCTACCTGAAATCATGCCTGGCTCTAGGCATCAGGGAAGAACCTGGCAGCAGTTGGTATGGGCTGAACCCTTTATTTCCACTGGGGTGCAGCTCTTCTTGTCTATATGCATCATGATGAACCCTTCCCCGGTCACCAGAAAGAGGAAAATATTAATGGTTAGCCCCAGCCACTATGGGCTGTCGGATGGACCCAGACTGGTCTGGCAAGGACCATTCCTCTCCTGCAGCCCTCACCATGCCAGTTCCCTCGCATCCCATCCAGAAGCAGAGGTCATATGCATTTCCCAGGACAGGTGGAAACAGGCATCATAATCTGCCTTGGCAATTTTTTATTTTCTTTAAAAAGCAATTTCCTCCCTCTGCCTCTCTGACGGAGCTGGGGAAATATTTAAGTGACCCATCAACACTTTCTTCATCTCCCTGAGAAGATATTTTATCTGATCACGCCTCACCAGCTATTCTTCAGACAGCATCTCCTGTCTGTTCTTGCTCCTTCAAGGCTGCCTCAAACAAGACAAGGCCACCTCTAGCCTGTGCTACACCCAGAGACTGCAGGGATGCCAGCACCTGCGTCAACCCAGTGTGTGCCAGGGACCACCTGCCCTACCAGTGACACGATGGAATGGGAGTACTAAAAGGAAAGCCAGCAGTGTCCACGCCAAAGCATCACACCCATGGCACCATCACGGGTGGTCCGGTCGTCTTGCAGACTAGGGGGTGAGGGCAGCCCCGTCCTTGACTTTCAAGAGGGAACAGCAGTGACACGGGGGGTTCATGAATGATTTTCTTGTTCTGCTCTTCGGCCAGGCTAGCTCTACAGCAAGGTTGGTGCTTTAACACAGTAATTCTCCGAGCATAATGAAAGCTGACATTATATCAAACACAATAAAGACTCTCAGTTGATGGAGATCATTCCTGAACACACAAACCCATTAAACTGAGAGAAAAAAAATATCAATTCTACACACTCGCCAGCCAAAAGAAAATGTGATTTGTTATCTAAAAGGGGGTTATAAACACAGCTTCAATGCACTTTCTGTGCTGTAATGAAAACTGGGTTTGAAACGGCAAGACGACTGCAAATTAGAGTATTTGATTTTATTTTCTAACTTTTTAGGTAAACCTTCTACAAGGGCAAGTGCAAGGTTACAGCGCTGATCTTTCTGTTCTTGGCCGATAAGTGGGATCTGTAATTAAAGGAGGAGAAAAATGAAAGGGGGATAAGGCAGCTGGCGCTTGCCCTTCTAACGCAGCTTTGAACACTAAGCCCTGCCTGCATCGCCATGGCAAACCCACAGGAGCAGCTGCTGGTGCCCATGTATGGTGTGGCATGGCCACCACTTCCACCATGGACTCGTGCTGGATACACCACAGCAGCCAGCTGGCAGGGTCCTGCACCCAGAGGGATGCTGTGCCCAGAGGGACAATGTACCCAGGGCTGCACAACTGCAGAGGGACTTTGAGCCATGCCACCACATCCTTATGCTTTATCCCTCACCTTTCTTGGGTGACCAGGAGCAAAATCTCTGTTATTCCTCCTGTCCTTCCTCATTTGGCAAACAGCAATCCCGTTTTCCTCAGAGTTTCACTTCTAATGGAGCTTGAAATTATCTGGGTTTTGTTATTTGCTGGCAAGCTTGCAGGCAGGGGTTATGGATGGAGGCAGCAGTGCAGGGCTGCCCAGTGCCCATGCTCCTGATGCCGCCTCCGTGCATGCCGCTGCAGCCCAAGACCACCAGTGCTGTACCCTGCAGTTAAACCCTGTCCCTGCAGCTCTTGCGTCTTCAGCTCAATGTGTAACGAAAGGACCTGCTGGGCTCTGACCCTTCAAACACCCCTGTCCTCCCTGGACAGCTGGGCATAGGTGGGATTTGGGGGACAGCAGGCGGAGGATGAGGGTAGGTTCCCAGGGTACCAATGGAAAATGCAGCAAGGAAGAAGAACTGGGGAAAATAAACAGTAATGAACATTTTATGAAGCAGAAAATGGTTTATAAAGAAGTCAACTTTTAAAGGCAATTTATGTAATCCTGACAAGCACACATAAATGCAGGGATGGGTCTGCACTGTCAGAGTGGTCCTTAAAGGGACAAATAACTCTGGCAGCCCCAGAAGACCAACTTGCAGTGATGATGGCACCCTGGGATACATTTTGTGGCTGGTGGCACAGACCTGCACCTTAGACACCCTTTGGTCAGCATGCATCCCCACGGCATGCAGGGCACCCAAGGCCCCGTTGAAGGTGCTTGGACAAGGCAAAAAGGTCTGGAAAAGAACCTAAGGCACTGTAAAACCCTGCAAGAAAGCGCAGCACAGAGGCAGAGAGGAGCTGGAAGAACACAGAGCACCCAATGGACATCATGGCAGCTTGTCAGTGAGGATGGATACTAAGGATGGCAGCAAAACTCAGTGCGACCTTCCAGCATTTTCATAGGTATGTTTTGCATGGCTCTCGCCTGAGCAGGGTGGCAAACAGAGGGTGGAAACCTGGCAAACAGCATGACAGTGCGGGTGGCAGCCCTGGAGCCTACATTTGTTGCTGGTGGCTTTGCACAGGGGGTCCAGCACCGTTGCCACAGCTGGAGCACACGGCTGGGGACATCCAGAGCAGGGGGACAGCCCTGATGTGCCTCTAGGGACACTGAATAGAGTGGAGGCAGTTTGTCTCAGCTGCCACACCCAGACCCTCTGCAGAGTCCTGACTACAAGCTTGGAGGCCAGAAACTTCTTCCTTGGAAAAGTGGTTGGCCAGGCCACCGTAAACTGGCAGTTTTTTGCAGTCTCTCATCCTAACAGTGCTGATGGTCTCAGTACCCTGTGATGGGTCCCAGTACCCTGTGGCACTGGGACTCAGCTCTCACCTTTTCAGGGCTCAGCCAGGCTTCGCCAGCTAGCAAATGTGCATCCCTGAGAGGGCCTCACTGAGCACTTGGGGAAAGGCACAGCCTCTTGCCACTCCAAATCACCAAGGATGATACAATGACCCCCTATTGTGACCTGTCCTGACAGCCCTCTGTCCCTCCCCACTGTGTCACCCCAAGTTGCCACCCAGACCTGGGGTGAAATGAGCTGCAGGGACAACAAGAAGGATGCCCTAGGTGTCACTGCATGGGTGACCTTGGGGCAAGACTGCTTTTGGGAATGGGAAGTGCTCTGGTGTCCAGGATACACCTGGGGATATGCAGGGACACAGTTCCAGCTTGGCACAGTTGGGAGATATGAGGAACCTGAGGGTGGGCAAGGATGAGGAGCATGGTTGGGGCACAGGACTGCATGGGGCAGAAGGGAACATTCTGGGAACAGGGAGGTGCTTTGCAAAGCCCCCTGAGGTGGAAGGCTGAGCTCAGCCTCCTCAGAAAGGTCAGCATAGGTGGTGTGCAGCTGGGAACACCACCAAAAGAGGATAAAAAAGAACCTTCCCCTGTAGAGGTGGGGTAGTGAGCGACTGCCGGCAGCTGCTCGGGCTCCTGCTTCTATTTCATTTTCCCTCGGACTTCCATAGCAATCCATCTGCAGCGAAGTTTAATGGGGCAGCCATTAGCACTAATGCAGCGCAAACACTCAGCATCTGCCGGCACCTTCGTACGGCAAGGCGGAAATAACGCTGCCCCTGCAATCTGTCATCCGTGGCGCGCCAGGCGGGGACGCAGCGTGCCGGGAGAGGAGGGCAGAGCTGCGGCCAGAAGGAACGAGCTGCTGGGTGGGAAGGGAAGAGAGGAGGAGCTGGGGATGCTGCGTTGCTGCCTTTCCTGCCCACTGCCCATGCCAGGGACAGAGACAGTGTCACTGGTGCTGGCATACAGGTCTGATCATGCCCCGCCATTTTACAGATGAAGGGCAGCAGAAGGAGGTTCAACCCTGGCAGCAAGTCATTTGCATAGCTCTTTGGTACCACTGCTCTGCAGGCAGGGCTGAGGCAGGAAGGGCTGGGGAAGCAGGGCTGGGAAGGCAGGCAGGGCTGCCTGCTAGGGCAGAGCAAAGACCCAGCACTCCAGGTGCTGCAAGTAGAGCTGGGCCAGTCCATCACTTGATCCAGCTGTGCCTGGGCTGTCCTGATAAAGCTGTGGCAAGCTCTGCAGTGACGCATGGCTGCACATTGTTTCTGGGTGACTCGCTCCTAATTACCTTGATTAAGTGGTTGCAAACAGTGCTATTAGAAATATTTTTTCTATGAAAGTGGATTTCTGAAAGGTTTGTGCCATGAATGGCAAAACGAGCCACAAGCTCCCCAGTACTACCCACATTCCTGGCATGGTTTGTAACCTGACTGTTATCCACCCCACAGTTTAAGGCAATCAGGTCTGGATGGAGAAAGAGCTCTTTGGGACTGTCGATGTGCCCTGTTGCAGGAGACTCCATGTCATGGCAGCTGCCCATCCCTGCATCTGCAGGGATAAGCAGAAACACCAACCATTGGTACAAAACACAGAGAAGACTTTTTCTAACTCTGTCCTCCCTGCCCACACCCCAGGATATCCATCACTGGGTGCTAGCCCAGAACATTGTGACTGAGGCCACCATGATGCCCCCTGGGTGCCCACTGTCAAGTTTTGGGTGCTGCTTGGGGATCAGCTGCCCCAGGACTCCTGGTCTCAGAGGACACACAGATTGAACCAGCTACAATATATGCCTGTGGTCCCTTGGCTCTGCTCCTGGCCTTTCCTGGGAGCCCTAAGCCTGCAGAATTGTTGGTCAGGCATTGGTGCTGGCATCAGCTATGCCCACACCAAACCTTGTTATCCTCCTAATGCCTCTTTCACCAGTCTCTTGGAAAGAGGTGACAGTAAATCAGCAGCACACTCATGCAGAAAGGTCTTGGTGACCATGGGTGCTGATGACAGCTGTCTACTGGATGGGAAGTTTGGCAGAGACACCTCACCCATCCTTAGCAAGCTTGCTTCTGCTCAGTAAGGGAAGGCCCCTGCAAGCTCAGCCTCTCTGGGTACCTAGTGGACACAGCTCCCACTGGCATGAGAATCAGCCACAAGCATCCGCCCCATATCGGCCACATAATGAACAAAAGCCAAGCAGCTTGACGCTTTGCCTTCTCGTCTACACCTGCTGCCTCTTCCTCTCTGTGTCAAACTCTGGAGAGCATTGCCAATGGCAATAGGGTCTGCAGGAGCAGGAAGTGGCTCTGGGTCCTCAAGTCCTCTCCTCCCTGAGGAGATCATGGTTGCAGAAATAGCCTCCAGGCCTGAAAGTGGGGCTGTTCCCTTGGTACTGCAGGGGGTTCCCTGAGGCTGGGCACGATCTGTCAAACCCAGAGGAAGGGGCTCGTGGCTCAGGAAGTGTTTTATGTTGTAGCCTCGGTTTGCACTGAAAGGAAAACAGACTTCCCTTCCTTTTGTATTACCGTTATAATTTGAGAGCATTTCCAGGCAGAACCCTTCAGGTTCCTGCTGCGTGCTATCACCACTAGAATTACAAAGTCAAATGCAATCATTAAACCTGCATCTTCCCTCTCCCAGCTCAGACTGCTCCTTCCTCCAGAAACATCCCCCTCCACAGCTGCCGTCAGGTGCCACCGACAAGCCAGCACGTGACTGTCACACTGCATGAGACCCTATTCGGCACCAAATCTGTCGCCTGCTGCTGATTGCAGGGGGTAAGAGTCTGCCCAGCCCCCAAGCCCTCAGCGCTGAGGCACCGGCTCAACCTTCACCTCCTGCCTTCTCCTTACAGTGTGTGCAGGCAGAGGCGAGGCTGGAAACGAACTCATTTGCTCTCGTTAGTGCTGGCAGGCCGTGCTGCTGGGGCCACCTGTGTGCCAAGCAGCACTGCATGGCCAGCAGTCACTCGAGAGGGAACTGAGAGCACAGGCAAGGAGGGAAGGAAAAGCCAGGGGATGTGATGGGATGAGGAGCTTGAGTCCTGTGCCAGGAGTCATGCCCAAGAGTGGTGCCATTGTCCAGGATGGAAGGGGGTGGGAGCAGCCAGGGCATGCAGAGCCTTACCCGGATGTTGTCCTGCCAGTGGTGAGCCTTCTGGAACTTCTCTGCCGCATCGGCGAGTCTCTGCAAAGCAAGTGGGAGACAAGTGAATCCAAAGAAAGGAAGAGAAGCCAGCATGGCTCACATCAACCCAGGACCATGAGTGCTGCCCCAGGACCCACCATCCCCCTCTTGGGAGGATCTGCCAGGACCCTCCCACCCCTCTGTTATGCAGGTTTGAGTGCGGGAGGAGGAACTGGGGGTAGTGCTGCCTGGAGAAGAACATCATGGGGATGATGAGCTGGTGCTTCTGAACCACATTTCCCAGAGCAAGCAGAGAGATTGCTGCCACTTGATCTCTACCAGGGCTGAGCCATCGCCACTCAGTGACTGCTGGTGTTGCTGTTAGAGCTCGGTAGGCTCTTATTTGTGGCACTGGACAAGGGCTGAATCCAAGCCCCTGTGCTGATGGCCCCAGCTCTCTGCAGGGTAGACCCTTCAAAACTGTTTCAAAAACTCCTCAAAATGTCACAGTGTGGGAGCCCAAAGATGCACAGCTCTGCTCACTTAGATTAACCCTCTCCTGTTCCTGTGTCCTCTTTCACCCTATCGTGTGCCCAGGGCCATTGGCTCAGTGGCACTGAGCCCATCTGCAACACACCAGTGCTCCCAAGAGCTGATGACTGGGAGAAGAACCAGCTCTGAGACAGCAGCTCTGCCTGTAGTGGCTGCCTTCAAGAGAGGCCTCAGGGCTGAGCTGCCTGCCGGGACAGGTCTTACCCAAGACTGTGGCAAGCACAATCTTCCACTAAACTGTATGAGGCTTCAAAGGAGACGAAAGCATCTCCATCCTGGTGGCTCTGGAGGCAGAACTGGCACATTGTTGCCTGCACTGGGGTAGCCAGAGGAACCAGGGCTCACCAGGAGCAAGACGGGGAAATGCTCAGCTGGACGCACTGCCAGCCGTGAGAGGCCTCACCAGCACTGAGGGCAGCAGGGCAGGGCTGAAGTCAGTACTGAAGGCAGTACCTAGGGTACTGGCAGTGCTGGAAAGAAGCTGCAATCTAGCCTTTGATGGAGTCAAAGGGGACAGACAGAGCAAGATTCAAGATTTCCAGGCTTTCCAACAGGATCCACTCTGCATCACTAAGCAAATCAAACCAAGAGCAAAACAACAAAGCAACACAGACTTTTATCCCTTGACCAGCCCCCAGAGGTGTGGGCAGCTGCCTGCTAGAGTTGTAAAGCCTGATCAGCACCAAAGCCCAGCTGAAAGAAGCCAGCCTGCAGAGCTAAGGGCCACCCTTGGGTGCTGGGCACCCTCACGACTTGGAGGTACACAGGGTTCATCTCTGCAGCCTGGCAGCACCTGGCACAGCCTGCCCACTCCCGCCAGCCGTCAGCTTTGCAAGGCTCCTGGGAAATGCACCATGCCATGGAGGTCTCAGCTCAGGGCACTGAGAGGCTAATCTGTGTGAGGTTAATTGGCTGTGAGGCCACCAGGGCTGTCATAGCCGAGGAAGGCTCCCTAATGTTAGTGGGAGAGCATCAAGCCAAGATATGCTTTAGGCAGGTGCTGCTGCACTCCTTGCATCCCCCAGTGGGATAGGACACACTCTGATCCATGCAACTGATGCTGCCAGCCAGAGCATGGGGAGTGGTGGGGAGCCTTGGCCGTCTCCAGCCCCCTGAGGTGGCTGGGGAGGAGGAGAAGGAATGAACACCTGCAATGAGGTGACATTCTGGGCCAAGCCGCTACCCTAAATCATCACTGAGGCAGCGCCACAGAGATGTATGTAAGGTTCCCAGAACTACCACATACAGCTCTCAGGATGTGAATCACAAATCCCAGAATGAAGCAGAACTCCTTGGCTCAGTGAACATCTGGGATACTGAAGGGAGCCCCTTGGGTGGCAATGAAATTCAGCTAAGACCCTGGGATTTTTTTCCCCAGGTCCTTGAGAGTGCCTGATTCTGAGATCACAGATACACAAAATGACAGTCTCTGTAGAGGTGGGCAGGAGCCCTGAGGACCATTGCATATGCTGCACCTGCTGTCCCCATTGTCACCAATTCCTCCAGGAGTTCCATCAGCACATGGGGGGATGCAAAACACCTCAGATATTCTAAGAGATGCTTAGCAGAAAGGAAGTCCTGAGGCTTCAGTGTGTCTCCTTCACTTCTCTCTGTTGCCTACAGAGAGAGAGGCAGCACCCAGCCCCAGCAGTATCCACTCCCAGCAGCAGCCAGCACCAGGACTGTTGGAGGAGGGCCACAACAATGGGTGATGTTTGACTGGGAGCATGGCAAAGCACAGGTGCTCAAAACCAAAGTAGTGATGAACTGTGAGAGACATCATAGATCTGGCCCTCCCTAGCCAGAGAACGCAGCATGTGCTTATCAGATGGAGGAAGCTACATATCCATCACTGCATAATCTTGGCACGCACTGGTCGAAGCTTCCTTGTTTAATCTTTTCTCTTTTCTTAATCTTTATTTCCAAACCAAAGTGCTTGCTTTAAAGGGCTAGCATCCAAAGGGAAAGATCCACTATCAGCTGAACATTGAAGCAAACTACCTATGGCTCTGGTGGCAGAGAGAAGAGACAGGAGACAGCGCTCAGGAAGGTGAATTTTCAGGGTAGTCTCATGGGAGCTCACCTGCTGGTTATAGCCCTGCCTACCTGGAGCAGTCTGGAAAAGCTGTGGCTCAATTCTGCACCTCATCCCCCCAAGGTTTGTGCTCTGTTTATATACTGAGATGGCTGATTAAAGGCGAGCATTTATTCCGAGCTGTGTTTCAGGCAGCACTGATGAAATATGCATTTTCCTGTACTTGATAAGAGCATGTTTGTTTATTATGGGCTGGAGGAAGATTTATGGACATCTTTAACTATTCATTGCCTTGTGCCAAGTGCCTGGAGGGTTGCAAATGGTGCAGTAGGGACGGCTGCACCCAGCAATGACACTCCGACTGACGACATTTTTCCTGGAAAATGTCAATTTGTCAAAGTCAATCTGGACACAACTTTGGTTGTGTTTTCTTAAATGTAAATCCAGATGTTCATGTTTGATAAATAGCACATTGAAGGGATAGGGGTGCCCCATGGCAGGATGGCACAGCCATAGCAGGGTGCTATGCCAGCTCCCAGTTGCTGCTGGACACCCACCCTTGGAGAAGTATCCCCCCAAGCCTCCCAGCTATTGCTTCTGCAGCATTTTCCTCTCTGAAGACATTTCAGTCCCATGATAAAGATGGGGACTGGAGGAGAGAGGGACCAAGCAAGGAAGCAAGCATCAGGACTTGGAGCTGTGTGTTAGGGCCAGGAAGGTGCTTTTCCTCCAGCTTCTCCTCCCTGGCCATGTTTCCCTGGGGAAGGTGTGGGTCTGTCCAGAGCAACGCAGTGCTGCAGGATGGCCCCATTAATGCCAAATGAGCTCATCATGAATAACGTTATCATGATCGATACAGCTCAAGCCTTATTTCTAATCCTTAATAATGATTAAATCATTAGTTTTGAAGTGTTACAAATCAATCAGTCCATCTCAAGGTGCTCTGCGTGCAGGGACTGCGAGATGTCCGGGATGCAGGCAGCGCATGGGAGAGCTGGGCAAGTATCCCGCGCCTGTACGTGGCAGCCACCAAAACTTCTTGGGGACCTCAAACCTGGGATTGTCAGTGAAGTGGTTCCAATAGCAAGAAAAAAATGAGAGGAACTACAAAAAATAAAGCACAGGTGTGAATTTCCTTGCAAATTTCCAGTAGACTCTAGAGCAGGGACCTCCCTGGTTGTGGCACTTTAAGGAGCACGCTTCTATCCCCAGAGGTTACCGAGGGCTAAGGACAAGAGATTTAGAGGCTGAAACCACCAAATTCAAATGACTCTGCAGGTCATGAAAGGCCAGTGGGAGATTTGCAATGGATTGGTGTCTGGAGATCCTGACAGCAGGGTGTGCGAAGGTGCTGTGTAGGCTTCACCATGCCCTGGCCTCTTTTGCATTCTGCACGATGCTCCTCTCCACCTCACTGCCCACCCAGGCACATCCGTCAGGAGCTCCCTGCTTAGCACATCAGCTTGCCCAGGATTAAGGAGCCTTAAGGATGGCACAGACTTGGGACAGGCAGGCTGTGGCAAAGGCAGCATGGTTGGGTGCCTGCCTTCCCCTTCGAAAGCAGAAAAGCAGAATGGGAAAGGAGAGGAGGGATGAGGTGGGTGACCTTCCCTCTGCCTGGAGGACAGCACCTCCGAGCGCATGGCTGCTAGTCTTCCCCTGTTTTGCTTCAAAACCTCACCTATCAGCTCTAATCACTCACAAGCTCACCCACCCTGCTCTGAGCACAGCTCACACTTGCCAAGGCAGCAACTTTTGGTGGGCAGGCAGCCTGATGTCCCAAAGCTGCTGGGTGAAAGGTGGTAGGAAACATCTGAGCATCAGAGCTGGCACAGGCAGGGACCACAATCTCCTCTCTAGGTGATGGGACTGTTTCTGCTGTCAGCATCTCTGCTGCTTGAAGGGCCAGAACATGGGAAGACTGTGCCTGGTACCGCAAACACCCAAGGTTGTTGCCCGACTCCTCCTCCTCCTCCTCACCCCTTCTCCCCTATGGCACTCAGGGCTCTCCTGCATTGCTCCAATATTTTTGCATAGTGGCTTTCCATGGTCCAGCGCTTTGCTATATCTTCCTCCCCAGCCCCTACACAGCAATAACTGTGCTCTGGCTGTCCCCTCTCAGTCAGATCAGTGGGTTTAACTTGGGAGGCAGTGGAGCGGAGATCAGAGCGGCACAGGGAGGCTGAAGGCCAAGGTTGGATTTATAAAGCAGGATTATGGCAAACTCCCTGCAGGAGGAGACTGAGCAGCCCTGCGTAGCAGCAGCAACTCTCCCCATGTTCCAGTCCTCTCCGTGGAAATAAAGCACCTCATGTCAGTGCCAAGCCTGGGAGATGCTCCTCAGGGAACCTGGGATGGTGTCTCCAGCTTCTCCCCACAGAACTAAGAAAGAGCTCAGCAGTGGCCCAATACATAGCAGCTGCATGTGCCCAGGGATATTTGCTCCAGAGAGCTGCTCCTGGCTTAGCTCCCTTCAGCGCGGCTCTTATCACCCTCATCCCAGCGCCTTCCCTGGCAGCATGCAGTGCATTAACCTCCCACACCTCAGCATGCAGCAAGAAGGAAAGATCATTGCTGGAGATTAGTACAGCCCTGTGCTTCTGGGCCAGAGAAGGTCCATACAGCAAGAAAACACAGGTGAAAGGTTAAGATGAGAAGGTAAAAAACAAACACACATGACAAAGCCAAGAAATCCAAGCCCAGGCAGGAACATCCCCTGGCAGCTGGTTTTGCAGCACTTCCTCTCTATGATGAAGGAAGAAGGATTAGCAGAAGCCCTCTCCTTTGGTTCCCACCCTGGCTCTTCCTCTTATCCTCAGTGTGTCCTCTCCCCACTCACTGGACTTGTCACATGCACCCCCCCAAGCAAACCCCAACAGCACAGCACACATGCCACCATTAGAAAATGATCAGCCAGTGACAAAAGACGACAAGCCCCTTATACACACAGGGAATATAAATCTTGAGTAAACACTGTAAGGCAGTGAAGCATCTCATCCTGTAATCATCTCCAAGACAGTTGATCCCAGGGCTCTTATTACCCCTGCAGCCTTCATCTGAAATCCAGTCGGCAGCAGACAGCCACAGCTGAGTATTGATCAAGGAGGAGGCTTCAACATGCTGGAGCATTTTTCTTTCAGAGTGCTAACTTGTTTGTCAATAACTTGTTTATCAATAACTCCCTGGGCCACGTGGAGGGAAGGGGTAGCCAGAGTTTCTCCTCCTCTCCTGCCTGGATCCAGCCTGTGGCTGAGGGAGGATGCAGCTGAAGCTACCACTGGCTGCTAACAGTCTCCTGCCTGTACCATGGCAAATAAAGCCCCAGTGAATAGTAAAGGGTAAGTGGTAACTCCTCAAAGGGCTTCCAGACCCCAGGGTTGTACTGGCTGGTGCTCTCTGCTGAGGTCTGGCAGAGTGGTGAGTGAGGGAAAACTTCTTGAGAGCCTGTTTCACCAGCAGCAAGGGCTACAAGGACAAACCTGGAGCAAAACCAGAGCCAGAGCCACTGCAGATCACACACAGGGCAGCGGTATGGGTACCAGTTGGCCCTGGGAGCCTGGGACAGGCCCTAAAGCTACAACTTATGTTTTACTGACCATCTCAGTAACTCATGGCTCTGCAGACCAGCAGTACATGGCCCCTGCTCCCCTGCCAGTGTCTCTCTCTGCTCCTTCTCTTCTAGAGCCGCAGTTATTACTGGTAAGAAATGCCGTCACCAGTCCTAGCAACCACAGGGAGATGAGGAGTGAAACATCCCAGGTGGAGAAGTACCTTGACAAGGTAGAGGAGAAAAGGGACAGCAAAGGTCTACATGCCTAGATCTCCATCCTGTCCCTGCCCAGGGGCACCTGGTCTGCTGTTGGCCAGCAGTGCAGGCTAGGCACAGTGCTACACTCTGCTATGAAGGCCAGAAAAAGAAGAGGAAGCTAAAGGACATGACCCAGCAGACCCGGTTAGAGTAAAGACCAGAAGCCTCTGAGATAGGAGAGAGGATAATGCAGGATGTGCTTGGCCAGGCTAATGCTCTGGCAGCCAGCACTTGAGGTCCTTCAGATGCAGGAGACATTTGCTAGGTCAGAGTGGGGAAAATGTGACAGTGGGAGATTCAACATACTGGACAAGCTCTTTAGGCTCTTTCCCTCTCCTTTTTCCCTCCCCCAGTGTGCTGTGGCTTCCATGGAATGGGGAAGCAGAGGGCTTGGCAGACTGGAAGGACACGGCTCCTATAAAGGGGTTCAAGAGACAATGTCCTACAGCGTGAGGTCCCAGGACAGCCTCAGCTTCTGCAGTGTCAGGAGGGTCTGTAAACACGTTAGTGGGCGTGTCAGTCTGCTGCTTCAGCCCCATCTCTTCCTCAGATAAACTCCAATCATTCAATCCAATGGTGCTCCATAAACAACACTCCAATAACATGTAGAGCTCCAGTTAGGATTATCAAGCAGGACTAGTCACAGGTCAAAATCCATTACGATAACCAGAATGCATTTCAGTGGCAATTATAAGAGATAGTTTCACTTAAAAAATAATTGTAGCTTGGGGTAACAGAGGTTTTTAAAAATAAAGAATGTAAAAAGGAAGTGATACAGCTTGCCACTGAGGAAGGAGGAATCTGCCTGGCCAGGACTTTGCAGCCAGAGTCTCCAAAAAAACCCAAACCCAAACCAAAACAAAAACAAACAAACAAACAAACAAACAAACAAACGACTTTCCTCAAATCCCCCCCCCCCCACACACACAAAAAAAAACCCAACAAAAAAACCCCCACCAAACCACAAAAAAACCCCACAAAAACACCCCCCCCCAAAAAGACCCCCAAACCACCAAACTTTCCTTATTCTTTCTTAATTTGGGGAAATAAATCCCATATTAAGATGATATGAGGTTTGAGGAGTGCCTCCCATATCCCTCCTGGTGCTCTGCATGGTACTAACAACAGAGAAGTTCCTTTGATATCCAGGAGGACATCCTGGGGAACCCAAAACACAGCCAGCCACTGTGCCCACATCCTGGCAGGCCTCTGGCTCCCCTCTCTATGGGGATGAAGACTTTTGCGCCTTTGAAATTCTCCCTTTAGCTCTTCACTTTTCGTTCAAGTGGAGGCTGTTAGAAAGTCTGCACTGGAAAGCACTTACAATCGATTTATTTTAAGGCATCACCTCTCGCTGTGCTGTGATGTGTGAGCTTTAAAAAGCAGCTCGTTTATTATCTGCTGCTGCGAGGGGATTTCCATAGGGCACAGCGCAGCCAGAGCTCCGCTCTTATTAAGTATCTACGGCAAGGCAGATTTTCAGCACGCGGAAGTATCCCCAGGACGCACCATGATGTCACCACCTCATGACTCTCACAAGCCCCAAGAGAAACCCCCACAAAACTTCTTGGCATCTTTGTTGTGTCACCCAAACACCACCAGCAAGTCTCGAGCAGCCAAGCACACTGATCATCCAAAGCAGAATGGGCAACAGGCCAAGGGAGGTGCTTTGGGTTTGCCCTCTGTTCTCTTACTTTCTCGTTTGAAGACTAAAATGTAAATGTTGTTTGACCCTGCACTTTTACAGCACAGCAAACCCAGCTCACGATCTAGTTCTCTTCGTGTTACAAGAAAAGAAGGCAACAAACAGCAGCTAACAACCAACATGGACACAAGGGGATTTGACACGCACCCTTGTGTTCATCATCCAGCCCAGCCCTTGGCTGGAAATGCATCCATTCAGCTTCACCTTGCATCCCTCCATCTTGTGGCTTCCACAGACTCTTGATGTCCCTTTAATATAATTTTTCCAATGAGCTTCAACAGAGATCCACTCCTGACTCCATTATTATATTTAATTTCTTCCTTTCCTTCTCTTGGTCCTTTTGTAAGGAGAGTGCTCTTGCCTCTCATTGCAAATCTGGGCACGTAGTTCCTGCCCAGCAGATATGGCCCCCAGAAAGCACTGGTGCTAATAAAGCCCCCTGTAATGAGAGCTCAGCTCCCCTCCCTCTCCTCTGGCAAGTGTGATTGGCTTCCATTCTTATGGCAAATAAAGAGCCACCCAAGCTAAAGAGAGGGACTCACAGTGCATTCACTCACCACTACACCATTTCTTAGGCTTTGCCTTTATTCATTTAATCTGAGGTGTGCTCTACCTGCAGACCAGCCTCTCCTTTCTCAGGGCACATGGATCCAGTGTGAGTGGGGAACCTGCAGTTTTTCCTCGGAGTTTATATTTGTCAGGAGAAATCTTTGCTGGCTCAGGTTTTCTCTATGGCAATGCTGGCATGACCCTGCAGCTCCCCAAGCCAGCATCATTGCTGGGGAGCTTGCAATGCCCTTCCCTCCACCCCTCTCCAGGAACACATTTCAGCATTACAATTAAACCCCAAACTCAAGGCGACTGGACACTTTTTGTTTTAAAGACCAAGGTGGGGGAGGAGAAGACGCAGAAGAGCTCCCCTAGGGGAAAAGCCATCAACTGGAACAAGATTTCAACAACTACACATTTCTTGACCTTTTCCACAATCATATCTTTAATGTTTCACAGATGGATTTGGTAAAAAGAAAAAAAATTAATAAAATAGATTTCATTTTGAAAAAAAGGTCAGGACACGTGTTACAGGGAAAAACTCATTTAGGTCTCTACTAGGTGCTGAGGGGCCCTCCCCTGCCTCCCACACAGAGCACTCCAGCCCAGACATCCATCTCCCTGCCTTGATTTTCACCCGATTTGGAGTTCGATCTCTTTTGGACTTTTCCTTCCCCTGCCAGACGCAGTGTTTGGAACCGTTAGCACTTTGAGATGCTGACAAACGCCTGAGAGCTGCAAATACCTGGTGGGATGTTGCACATCTAACCTGGAGAGGCAGCCAGTGAGCTCAAACATGGAGAAGCCGCTTGTCTAGGCTTCAGCACAGCTCTTTCTGCCCAAACTCCTCCCTAAGTGTTTAGGGAGATGTTGCGGCTGCTGCAAGTGCCTGAGCCTTGCACAGCACAATGATTGACATCTACACTCTATTGCTCACCACAATGGCTTCTGCACTCACCTTTGGATATCATTCCTTACCCCTGCCCATGGACACCAACATAAATCCCATCCACTGTGACTGAGGTTGGGCTTGTCAAGAGCGAGCAAAGCAAAATAAATCCCCCAAGCACAGAAAGAATTCCTGCTGATCAAGATGTTTTAAAAAGGAAATGCTATTTAACAGTAGCTCCTTCCCAGCTGGCCTGATGGCCTGTTCCTGGAGGCTCAGAAACAAAAGCAGCCCAGGCACTGGCTACAGGCATTTGTATTATGAAGCCCACTCTGCAATTAGAGCAGACTGCTGTCTAACTTCTGCCTCCTTTTACCATTCCCTGATTTTTATTTTTTTTATTCACTAAGAACAAAATATAATTCATCAAAGTTTGTAAAAAAAAGGAAAAAAAAGGAATTACTGTGATAACATCATACTAAGTTATTAAGTGGTGACAATGGGGGACAATTACAGTATATAGTCCATTATATAGCACTGCCATTGGGATGAATCAAAGTAAAACACACAGTGAATGGTGAGGAGCTTATTAAGGGGAACGTTAATGTGCCAGAACATAATACCTGCCATTCAGCTGGGGACTTATCACTGCACCGGCACCGGTGGAGACTGGAGAGGAAAGTTGTGGAAAGAGCTGGCAGCTTCTTTGCACAATTTGAGGCACGAGTCACATGCTGAGGACACTGTGGATCAATCCTCTGTGCTTAAACAGGGAAAAAGGGCAGAGCCTTAACCCTAAGCCACCACCATGCAGCATTTCCCTCTAGTTCTACTTCTGGAAGGCCCTGAAGATTTTTGCAATGGTTCAGTCAAGCACATGTGGACAAGAACTTCCCCCAGCTCCTACCAACATTCATGGAAGCATCCTCTCTGTTCACCAGCATCTTGGAGGGCATCTCATGCCTGCCTTTCAAGCAAGGCATGTTCCACCACCATCGGCAAGGCTGTGCAGGCTTCGCTTTGTTCTGAGATTTTCTTCTGCCCGAGCAGCACCCATCCCATGGCAGAGTGGAGCAGCAAAGCCTTTTTGACCCCAGTCTGTGTGGTAACAGCTTGCATGCGGGATGCCATACTGCAGCCAAGGCAGCTCTGCAGCCTGCTGCCCTGTCTGCTATCATGCCCACCAAACAGCAGTTCTTTTTTACTTCTAATTTTAATAGCCCAGCTGAAAATTCCAAGAAGAGTGGTCAGACATAACAGCTTGGTGCATACGAAACCAGCAAAAAGACAGGCAGTGATAACAGCGTTCAGCAGTGCCCAGCACATTCCTGGTGCTGGACAGCAAGCTGTAGCAGGCAGCAGGGTGCTACCAGAGCAATACAGGTAGCAGAGGCAGCCGACAGGCAGTGCGCAAGTCCCATGCCAGTTCTCTTCCCAGCACTGAATAAGGGAGAGCTAATGTGAGGCAGCAAATTCCATCACCCCAGCACAGGGTGTGTGGCTGAAACGGCACCAAGAACACCACTGTAGCACAGCTGAAAGAGCTTAAGGGTAACCCCTGGATACAGACTCCATCACAAATGCAGTTTTTATAAGGCTTTGGTGGGGAGGAGCATAAAACCCAGCCCAGCTCCTGTGCTGTCATCTTGATGACCCCAGCAGAGTGTGCCACACTCTGGCTGAGACATCCCCTGCATGCAGCTCACTCCCAGCTGGCTGCTCAGAGTCAGGTTTGGATGTCCCAGTTCCACTCACAGGCACGGGGCGCATCTCAGGCTCTCTTTCACCATCACTTCTATGATGGTGAGGCTGTCTCTTGCCTGCATGACGCTGAGCTGGAAAAACTAATCTCCCTGGGAAGATGCTGTTTGTCAGGAAGGAAGAGCAAAAGCTGCACACTCACTCCCAGAGCACACCAGTGAAAATCTCCAGGTCTGGTTCTGTGCAAGGACTAACCTGTGGGAAGGGCTGGCTTTATTCTTTTCTTCCCAGGCTCTGCAGTCCCCTCAAAGCCAACACACATGGCTATACTTCGGGTAAGTCCTGTCCCTTCCCTCTCTGCTGGCCTGAATTTCCTGTCAGTGGTGAAACCCTGCTCTCCTTTGCCAGAGCCAGCAGTGGGTTCCCCACCGCTCCAGTAGCTCTGGCTTGCTCCTTCTAAGACGTTATTTTTACACTTCTCTTAAAATACAACACCAAGAGAGGCTTCTTGACTATATTAACATTAGGAATCTAATCAGCAATCAGACAGCTCATAATTTTCTGATTAGCTCTGATTATACTCAATCTTTAGGAAAGAAAAAAAAAAGAGGAAAGAGAAAGAAAAAAAGGAAGGAAAAGCAAAAATATTCTCTGCTCAGTTTTCCTACCTCGACTCCTGTGATGAAGCACAGAGCCATGGCAGCAGTGGTTCTGTTGTCCCTGTTCCTAGCTAAGCAGGACAGTGCTGCTTAATAACCTGGTTCCATCACACTGCTATATTTGTTCTTCTGGGCTTGCCTAGGATATTGCCCCACGAAGGAATGGAGAAGGCATCAAGAGTGCCAGAACTGCTAACACTCAGAGGAGCATTGTGAACTCCGGTCCTGGGCCTAACACTTCAGATAACAGCTCCAGATAGAAGGATGCCACAGAGGAAAGAGATGACATGTATGTATCCACTGGCTTCAGTCTGGAAGGAGGAGCCACTGAAGATGCTGTGAAAAGAGGCCATGGCTATAAGGTGGCTTGAAAGGGGACAAGTGCTTCATGGAAGCCCAGATGGGAAAGATCCCAAGGATTTAGGATTTGATAGTTGCAAGAAGCTAGGAGGCAAATGAAGAAACAGCCTAAAGACCCAAGGGCAGGAGCAGACAATAGCTGCCAGCAGGCAGATTTCCCTGCAGGCCAGGCAGAGGGACTCAGGATGCCATCCAGGAGCAGGTTGCTTCTCTGAGTATATGCAGCCCCTGACAACAGCATCAGGGAGAACCAAGGGAAACTTGAGAGGTGTCAGGTACCCAGTGTCACCTGGTCAAGGTGTCTGGGACATGGCTGGGCAGGTAGCAGATACTGGTAAGGAGCTTGGGGAAGACCTCTGCAAAGGAAGGACAACTTTCTTGCTGGGCTTTCGTGAAGGAGAAGGGGACTTGCTGGTGCTCAGCCTCACAGCTGAGAGGAAGGAAACTGAGGAGCAAGCCTGAGGAAGGAGATCTGAATCACTGCCTCTAACAAAGTTAATCAGTCACACACGTTCTGCGTAGGAGACTCACTCCTGACTGCGGCAAGTGATCAGCTGATGCTGCGAAGCATGAGATTTAATTATTTGTATCATAGCCACGACCTGCATAACTACAAATGATATTAATGGTCATAAAATTGTCCATCTGGTTCTTCAAACCTGTTGCTGATGTCCTGAACTTGCTGCCTCCTGTGGCAGGGGCTCACCGTCTTGCTGGGACTGTTTCACACCATGGCACAACCGGTGGCAAATCCCATCCACCGAGCACCACAGCAGACAGACACCATCTGGAAGGGCCATTCTACGTTCACTCAGCGTCACTGAGCACAAAGTGTGTGCTTCATGCCTTGAAGACAGCCCTGCTAACAAGAAGTGCTCCATCACAGCCCTGCCTGGCTGTACATTTGCACCAGCTTAACTGAACCTTTGAGGAGCCTCATGTCTGCTTGTGCCTGGAATGAAATGGAGCTGAGTAGAGAATGGGGCAGAGCAGAGCATAGTAGAGCGGAGCAGTTCAGATGGGAGTGACATCTCCTAGTCCAGTCGCAAGACTAAGTGGTCACCAGCCCAGGCTGAACCCACAGAATTCATGTGTAAAAGCAAATGTTCCAGATCAGAGCAGAGAAGCCGTGGCACTCTGCTCCCAGCAGCCTGATGCTGCTCCTCCTGCAGGCCTCCTTGGCTGAGGTCCTCAGCTGCTTTTACACTGACTTCAAAGAAATCATCTTGAAATCCCCACTTGAACTAAACTGTGGTAATGGATAAAATGCAAACACTCCCAACCCTCTTCACTGCAGCAGCCCTAGAGAAGAGCGAGATCAGCTCACCTCCTTCCAGCCCAGCAAAGATACATTTGCAAGTGAAGTCTGGGAGAAGGCTATGCCTGAGCTGCAGATAACAACTGGAAGGGGAACGATCCTTTTCATGTGCTGGGGTTTGAGCCCTGCTGCTGCTGTCTCCCACAGCAGATGCAGTTCTCAGCACCTGCACACACTCACAGGGCTCTCTTGTTAAAATGCCCTGATGCAGGCACAAAAACTTGCCTGAGTTCACGTGGGCAAGGTCTCCCCTGTCCCTATGCTGGTAAAGCTGCCTGCTCACACTCCAACCCTACCATGGCAGCCGCAGAGCCCTCTTTAGCAAAGCAGCACTGGAGCTGTAATTAGTTTGAGGTGACCTCTGGAATGAAAAAAAAGTTCAAGTTTAAAAAGAAAATCTCTCTGGTTAATGCTATGCAAATTGCCAGCAAGGCAATCAGGCTGACTTTTAAACACTGGCCTCGTCGGAAGGGCTCACAAGACAGCCTCATTGTCTTGCTATCAATTTGCATCTCATTACCCACAATGCGCCACTGGCTGGAGGTAACCTTTTGGGGAACACACTGCTGTGGTGGGGAGCCCAGGGGCAACCTGGTTGCTCCTGTTTACAAGGCATTCATGTGGCCTGGCACCTGAAACATGGTGGTTGAGAGGCCAGGTCACTGCCAGCCCTGCCCACCACTCGGCCAGCAGCATCACAAACTTCTGTCACTTGGATGTGGCATCTTCAGCCACCTCCTCCCTGCCTATGTTGCCCATCCCAAGGGCACTCGTACACTGTGGGTCCTTCCCACGGGGCTCACTGGCTCCTGCAGCCTCCAGAGGCTGTTATCATCAGCCTACCTCCACTCAGCTGTTCAAGATGTTTCTGAGAGTCTTCAAATGCTTTTTCATGTCTCTGCCAACCCTTGTCACCTTGGGGAGATGGTACTAAAATAGCATTTTTCTATAGGAAGGAAATCTGCTGCGTCCTTGTCAGCCTGCTCCTGCTTCTCCGGCAACCCAGACCCTGCAGCAGTTTTATCCACCACGTACCTCTGCCCTCTTCATCTCCACCAGTATGGGCTCAGGAAAGCAAGTGCTCAACAGTTATCTCCTCTGTGTGAATCAATGATTTCTTTACTGAGCTGCCCTCAAGATGCTACCACAGGGAGGCTGCCATGGCTTGTCCTGTGTTGCTCATCTGCACGCCACTGCTACCTGCAACAAGGACCATTTTTTCCCAGGACAGAATCAAGCTACATGACCTATAGAGTCATAGAACTGTAAAACTGTTTAGGTTGGAAAACACCTTTAAGATCATCAAGTCCAACCGTTAACCTAACACTGCCAAGTCCACTGCTAAACCACACCTCTAAGTGCCATGCCTGCACATCTTTTCAATACCTCCAGTGATGATGACTCCACTACTTCCCTGGGCAGCCTGTTCCACAGCTTGACAATGCTTTCAGTGAACTGTTTTATTCCAAACGCCCAACCTAAACCTCCCCAGTGCAACTTGAGGCCATTCCTTACTGTCCTATCAAAGGATGAGCTCATCCAGCTCAAACAGCAAGCATGCAGATTCTATCTCAAGGATGCTCACCCTGGCCATCCACTCCCTAGCATCTCTGACTTGCTCTGTGGTCAGGCCAGGGACAGTCTGGTTACACTGCTGACACAGCAGACCTTCTGCCTTGCCAGCTCACTTGCTCTGTTTTCCTTCTCTGCAAGGACTCTGCAGTGTGAGGCCTCCCAATGAGGCAGCAGAGCTTTTCTGCTTCGCTTTCAGCAGAGGCCCATGATGATGGCCCCCCAGCATCCCACCAAAGCCACATGGCACCACCGTGTTGCTAAGCACTGGCAGGGCCCTCCGCCAATGTGCGGGTGCCACCTCCGCCACCCTGGCCAGAGGTGCCAAGGCAACAAAGAGGCTTTTAATAGGCAAGAAAGCACCACTGCGAGGAAGAAAACCTGGCCATTTGAAACCCTCCTGAATAATGGTGCCGCCTCCCCGCTGCTCAAATCAGCCGCAGCACTTTGTTATTATGATAACTAAATACAGAAGATTTAACAGCTGGAAATGCAGCAACAATATTTAAAAGAGTTTTAAAAATTGCTGGTATTTTATTCAATAATGGTAATGGACTTTTTATTATTACTTAAAAAAGAAAAAAATTATTTTAAAGGCACAAGGTTGCCCACTGTTGTTTTTGCATGGTGCTGATCAAGCTGCAAAGCCGACTCTCGCCTGCTGGTGGCAGGGAAAAACACCAAGTCACTAATGTCGAGACACAGGGCTGCCCAGGGCTGCTTGAGAGCCAGCAGCTGACGGAGGCACGGAAATCACAGCCTGCTGCTCCGACATCCTGCTTGCCAGGATCCAAAGATGTAAAACCCAAAGGTGCAGAATCCAAGAAGGGCAAATCCCAAAGATACAAACTCTAAAGGTGCAAACCCTAAATGTGCAAATCCCAAAGAAGTAAGACTGAAAGATACAGAACTTGAAGGTACAAAAGCTGAAGGTGTTGCATGGGAGCAGCAGGAACCAGGCAGAAATAAGAGCAGCAGCCCCAACAAGAGGTGCCAGCTCCATGTCTGCAGAAGTCAAGTGGAGGATCAGAGGCAGCTACCATCATTATCAGCTGACATGGTCCAGAGGCCTTTCCCTTTCACTCAGTTATCTCCCATACTGCATTGACACTTGCCTGGATGCATTCCTGTGCAGCCTGCCATAGGTGATGCTGCTTTGGCAGGGGGGTTGGACTCAATCTCCAGAGGTCACTTAAAACGCCTACCATTTCATGATCCTATGATAACTGCTGGGAGTTGTTTCCTCTTTAGAGAAACTGCAGTGCTGGAGACATGAAGACAGAGATCAGCCCTCTCTGGGTTTAGGCTCTGGTAGCAGATTTTATGAACCTTCTGTATGAGACCTGGCGAGTCAGTTATGTCTGCTGGGACATGCAGCTCCCACTGCCCCTGCAAAGGGACAGGTCCCTCTCTCCTCCTTCCTAGCCCTGTAGAGTGCATTGTTCAAGGGTGCCTCATTCTACAAGTGATCCAATAATCTTGTGAAATGCACCATAATCCATTTGGATTATGCAAGTAATTTTGCATCAGCAAGTAATTAAGGGAATACTACCAGTGAGAATGTAAATAAAAAGGGACATTTTACAACACAGTATTTTTTTTTGTTTTTTTTTGTTTTTCACAGTGTTGTGCCAATTCATGAGACTCAGCTGGCAGTGGCTCTCCCAGTCAGTCATCACTGAATCACATCAGCATCCAGCCCTGCAACTGAACATCCCCACGTGGCTTTGAGTGCCTGTAATACCAAGAGCAAACCCAAGAACTGCCTGCTAACATCACATCTAGGATGCCTTGTGTCAACACCTTTCTCACTTTGGGACTTGCACCCTGGAGCTGGTGGCTGATGAGGATGCCTTGGAGAACCCAGGCAATAAATCTGCCATGGCTCCTCCATGAGTTGAACTGGACCTTCACTCACAGCAGTGGCAAGTGGTGCTCTAGAGAGAAAAGCATCCCATGAGGTCCTGGGAGCAGCAGGGGATGAAGACAAGGCTCACAAGCACCCCTTTTGCTCACAGAGTTACTGATCCTTCCAGCATACCCAACTGGGACCTCCTGGGGATAGCACAAGCACAGGCTACTACCAACAAGTTGAGAGTCAGCCATCAGCTTCCAAAGGGAACCTGCTAATAGCAGCTGCCTATATCTCAAACCCGTTAGGTGAAGCTCCTCCATGACCCCTTACCTGGAAGCTGTTAAAATCATCATGGAAAATTTTGTTTACTGGAAGAACAGTCAGGGATTGGAACAGGATGCACAGGGAGGTGGTGGAGTCACTGTCCCTGGAGGCAGCATTCCAAAAATGTGTGGGCATGGCACTTCACAACATGGTATAATGCCATGGTGGTGTTAAGATGACAGTTGGACTTGATGATCATGGAAGTCTTTTCCAACCAAAACAATCCTATGATTCTATGGAGTTCACTGCTACACTGCTTGGTGCTGCCACTGCTATCACTTAAATCAGAGTTTAGAAGCACTGGCAAAAACACAGCAAGGAGAGCAGACACTCTCATGCTGCTCTGGTTTCAGGAATGGCAGTGGGGTGGCTCTGGGTGCATCTCTGCTGTAGGGATCCTAGGTGGTGAGAAGGAATTTGAGGGAGACAGGATGGTTGGGAACCGTGGGGAGGGAACAGACATGAAATTGGAAAGAGTGCAGGAACAAAAGGAGAGGCTGGGATGGGAACCTAGAGAAATGGCAGAGGGAAGCAGGGAGGAGGGACTGGAGCTGGTGGGGAGGACAGTGCAATTCCAGTGCTTCATTCAGAGGCCCTGGTGCCCTTCACCCTGATGTCTATTTAATGTCATGCTATTCAGCAAGTGTCCCCATGATCTGGTAATTATCTTTTACTTACAAAAGAGCATCTCTGTGTCACAAATGCTCCCCTCTCCAGCTCTGCCACAGATCAATATCTCCTCAAGGCCTTCACCATTGTTTGGGGAATGGAATTGATTTCTCTGAGGAGCGAGGGGAGGAAAAATATATAAATAAGTGCTTTGGAGATGTGTCCCTGCCTGAGCCCTGCTGAAGGCTGGAAGCTGAGCTGGGCAAGTGGTGAAACAGAGGGAAAGTGGCGTCAACTGACCATGCATTGCATCCTACTGTTGTCCCTGCTAAACTGGCCCCAGGGGACACTCAGTTGGTTTTACCTTTCAGTGCATGAACATCTGAAATGCTGGAGCCAGAAGAAATCTCTATCTCAAGATATAACCAGCTTTGAAAGATTTTACAGCAGGATAAGATGCGTGGAGGTGCTGGTTCAACACCATCCATAAGGATATATTCATGTCTCACTTTAGGGTCAAAGCACATGTGGCTGCTGCTGTGACCCTGTTGGGCCCCTTAGAGAAGCCCTGAAGACCTCCTTGTTTTAGGCATTGTTTTAGACATTGTCACCTTAGAGTGACCAGCACATCACCAATACTGAAATCCAGAGCAATAAAAGAGCCACAAAACTACATCGCTGCTCAGTTGCTGTCAGCATGATTGCAGCAACAAGCACAAACTAATCCTGGCCATGTAAGTGAACACCCTTCACACTCCTCTTATCTGGCTAGAAGGTGACCTTCAAAATGATGACATATAGGACAAATACAAGTCAATCTTCTGTTTTGAGTCTGTGCCTCTAAACCTTTGGGATCTCTGTGCTGAGGCCCTCTAGGTAAGTATCACTCGGTTCCTGAGTGATGTGGAACAGCATAGGGCAGAGGTAAAACCTCTCCCTCAGTCATCCATTCAGATGCAGACATAAGCTGCAGCAAAGGAGATGAACACAAGGTAAAATACCAATGAGTTTAAAAGTTACTCAGGTGTGGGGAAGAAGGAGGGGATTGTTTCTGCCTCCTCCCCACCAACAGCAACCTTTCATGTGTTTGAAAGCTGTTACCATGTTTTACCTTCGATTTCTCCAGAAAAAAAACCCACAACCCCTTCTTGTAATATCTGCAAACAGGTCCTTGCTTTCTAATCCTCTTTCTGTCCTTCTGCCTGTCCTTCATTTTGCATCCCTCTTGAACCATGCTGCCAGGCACTGGACTCTGAGCCAGCACCAGCTGGGTCCCAGACAGTGCCAAGAAGAGAACCAGAGTTACACCACTTCATTTGTACCAGGCACGGTGGGATCAGTATTTATCTTCTCTTCAAACACCCTGGCAGATTGAGCCAGGCCAAGCTTGCAGTTTAGTAGAACCACTGCCATCCAGTTCAACCTTTCTCATCACAGCCTAATTTTTTATTGTTCAAGTGGGAAGAAAGGGATCAAACAAATGAGTGCAGGAAAAGGTGGAGATTTGACTTGAGAAAGCCTGTGGCAAAGCCTTTCTTCTAAAAGTTCCTTACAGCTCAGCTTCTGAGGTGTCCAGGCCTCCCGAAAACCAAGCCCATCTCAAAGCACACTCCTCCATGCAACAAGTCTCTGTTATGCCTGATCAGTCTGGAAAAGGAGAAATGAAAGAAGATGAAAAGAGCACAAGGTGAAGGAGAAGGATGTCTTCCAATGCAGAGTCCTGTCTGTAGGAGGCACAGTGGAGCATCCTAAGTGGGAATTCATATACAGTGAGATGTCTATCCTTTACTGGAGAAGGAAAACATCAGGCAAGACCAACACGTGCAAGAAGTCAGCTCGTTCTGGGAATTCAACAGCACATCAACAGATGAAATTTAGGGCAAGCACGTCCAAGGTACCACTTTTGGGGAACAACAATTCACACCTGTCATGCATGTTGATGTGGCTCCAAATTAACCCAAATCATTTGAGGACGAGATAGAGGCACTCTGGATCACAAACATCTCAGTGGAAGTGATGGTCCAAAGATGCTAGTTTGTGCTCAGAAGTGAGCAGTAAATAAAACTGTCATATTAGCAAGCAGGTCTATAAATCACTGGGTCCCTCAGCTGTGACATCATGCGTGGCTCTGCTGTGCCAAGCAGGGAGAAGCAGTAGATGTGGGACAGGGAAGCACAATGCAGCTGCTGGGAGCACAGGAGGAACCCTGGCTGTGACAGACTGAAAACATTCAAGGGATTTGATTCGCTTAAAGAAAGGAATTTCAAAGGAGACAGAGGTATAACCCCCCCCCCCGTAATTGAGAAGGTACCCCCGAGCTTGATTATTTAAACATTCAGATCTGGAGACAAGAAATACAGGTCCTTGTGAGAATCAATGCATTGAGATGCTGGGGACAGGGGACTTTTTTAAGGAACAAAAATCAGATTAATCAGTGTCATCGGTTACACTAGCCAAGATCAAAGTAGAGGAATATAAGTGCTATCACCCAAGGATTTATACCTCCCAAGTAACTGCTTAGGATTAGAAAGAAATTTCAATAATCTGCCAGCTCAGTATGCATTGTGAGAGTAATAATCCTCCTTTCCCAACATCTGCTAGCAGCTACTAATGGAGATAGTAATAAGCTAGGTGGATCATAAACCTGGCCTGATCTGATTGCTACCTTATAAACTGGAACACAGAGGTGTTATCTTTTCTCCTGGGGTAACCTGGTGTCAACTAGAACCATGCTGAGGCAACAGCTGCAGAAGCAGAGCACCGAGATGCCTTCTCCTGGAGCTCAAACCCTCCATCAGCAAATCTGTTGATTTTTATATATGCTGTTAGAAACATCTTTAGTTACTTCCCAAAATGGAGCATTTGCCTAGCAAACAATGTATGTGCCATGCTACAGGTGGCTGAGTGCTCAAACGAGCCCCATTTCTCTGTGGTAGGTCTGTGGTTTGAACTGGTGCTTGATGCAGCATGACACCCAGGCAAGCAGAATCAGCTCAATGTCACTATTGCTCTGGTTGCCTTTCCCTTCCTGTTCTGCTATTCTCAGATGTGTGGCACACTTAATGGAAGGTGACCTGTTCGCTGTTCATGATTGAATGTGGGGATATGGGTAGATGCTGCTCACTCCTCCTCTTGTTCATAAACACAGTCCAGTGGGCTGGGACATGTTCAAGGCAGGGTGTGAGGTGAAGCACACTGCCTACACCCCAACAGATTCAAAAACCCTCAGTGAGGGCTGGCTGGAGAGAGAAGGTACAGAAAAAAAGTGAGAAGAAGCAACGCGTACAAAGGGAGGACGCAGAGGCAGAAGAGATTTATAACATCGAGGCATCCAATGTAACTGATTTCCTCCAACGAACTGCAAGTGAAAGGTTACTTTTGGTATTACAGCTTTGGGAACAATGTTGGGGTTTTTTCAGAGAAAAGTGAATAACATTTTTATTCTCCATCCTTTTCCCAGAAAGTAAAACAGGTGAAACAGGAGCATAGAGCAGCACTCAGCTCGTTCCAAGTCCTGAACTGCATGTGCAGAATCAACACAAAACACACAGCAAAGGTGTGCTGGTTTGAGCTAATTGGAATATTTTAATAGAGAAAATTATATTATAGGCTGTGAGAAGAAAACAATGGTGATGTCTCCTTCACTCATAGGCTTGCTGAGATGTTTAGAAAAGGTACTCAAAAAAAAAGGTAAGGCGGCTTGGGTCACGGGGTGCAGTGTCTTGGCCTAGCAGCTCTGGCTTCCCCTCTCTGCTGAATAACTCCATTAATCGCTTTTCTTCTATCCCCTCCACTCTGACCGATCCTCCAAACTCACCTTGTGCATAAGGCAAACCTTAGGGTAAGGTGTAGGGGTGGGGAGAAGGTGGAAGGGTGGTTGGGAGCCCCTCCTGG